>VMDO01034044.1:0-17368 GCA_007922755.1 Pedetes capensis | reverse complement strand
AGGGGAAACACTATTGTCAGTGCTTCTCTGCTGTTCATAGGGTTTTCAATGGCAGATTGATTTTTGGGAGGGGGTTGCCAGGTCCTTCTCCCAAGCCTACAGCTTCTGGTGTTCCCAGGCAGTCTCCCATCCAGGTACTAACCAGGCCCGACCCTGCTTAGCTTCTGAGATCTGACGGGATCGGATGCCACAGGGCTACCACTGCAGGCTCTGATAATTTTAGAAGAAGCTAATCAAGTTTTTTTGCCTGAAGCTGTACCATTATGGCATCTGATCCCATCAGATCTCAGAAGCTAAGCAGGGTTGGGCCTGGTTAGTACTTGGATGAGAGGCCCCCTGGGAAAACCGGGTGCTGTAGGCTTGGGAGAAGGACCCAGCAGCCCACTCCCCCCCAAAAAAAACAAAACAAAAACAAAAAACAATCAGCCATTGAAAACCCTATTAATAGCAGAGAAACACTGACAATAGTGTTTCGCCTGTTGTACATAAGGTACACTGGCTCTATGGCACCTAACAACACAACCAAGTTTTTACATCATATCTACATGTAGAAAACAGCTTTGGTATGCTACTTAAGTGATTCATTATTCTGGTAGCTTCCTTAGAAATCTATATTTTGTTGCCTTGAGGTAAATATTCCCTCAGCTGGGCAATGTAGCACATGTTTGTAATCTCAGTGACTTGGGAGGCTGAGGCAAGAGGATCTCAAGCATGAGGCCAGAGGCAGCTTGTGCAACTTAGTGAGACTAGGCTCAAAATAAAAGAGAAGAAGGGTCTGAAGGTGCAGGTCAGTGACAGATCACTTGGTTAGCATGCATGAGACCCTGGGTTCAATACCCTAGTATTGCAAATAAAATAAAATAAAATAAAATAAAACAAAATAAAATCTTCCTCTGCTAGACATAAATATAGTACAGCAGCTTTCAATGCAACTTTCCCTTTTAAAGCAATTCTATGTCCATAAAGCCTGCAGCTGTACCACTGTGGCATCCAATCCCATCAGATCTCAGAAGCTAAGCAGGGTTGGACCTGGTTAGTACTTGGATGGGAGACCACCTGGGAAAACCAGGGGCTGTAGGATTGGAAGAAGGACCTGGCAACTCACTCCCAAATAAAAAAACCAAAAACCAAAAACACAATCAGCCATTGAAAACCTTATGAATAGCAAAGAAGCACTGACAATAGTGTTTTGTCTGTTGCTTGTAGGGTCGCTACGAGCCAGACACCAACTCAAAGGCACCTAACAACAACATGTCTATAAAGTATTACATAAAAAAAGCTTATTTTAAAAAAAGATACTTCCTAATTGTAGCAATAAGCCTGATTTTTGTCTTAATGAGAAGAAAATTTGGTGTTCTCATGGTAAACTTAGCCAAAATTAAAGCAGAAGAGAAAGGAATGGTGGTGAAAGATTCTACGGCTTGAGAGGGAACAAAAGTTAGTAAATATACATTTGAATCTCTACAGCATCATGAATGAAGAATATTTATTTATGAATAAGAATAATTCCTAACAACTGGTTAGGCACCAAAATTCAGTGGAAATATAGATATTCTTAAGTGAAAACATAGTGTACTTCAATTATCATTTAGACTGAGGCAAAATAGGATCTCATGAGAGATAAATATTATTAACAAGCAAGTAAATAATTAAGCCATTGAAGTTTTCTTTTTATTTCAAGTGTTTTAGCTTTTATAACAAAGTTTTTAGTGCTTTGAAAGCCTTTTATGGCTTTAAATATGTCTCGGTTATATGAAATACACTAATTAGCATGCATTTAGTATGTGGCTCTATAATGGCAATTTTCATTAATTAAAATTGATGGAAACATAAAAGAATTAGCTGTAAACAATTTGAAGAATCAAGAATCTACTTTGCAACCACTACAGGAAAAGTTTCTATCTTAAACAGAAATGGAACCCAAAGACATATAGAAAAATACTATATAGTAAAAGATAGAGAAGACTTGGATGGGAAACTTAGATGGGAAAGGGGGGAGGGGGGAAACACAGAGGAGGGTAAGGGGTAACCTATATGAATAATGTTTATCAAATTGCATATATGAAAATTGTCACAATGAAAAGCATGTCAAAATGAATCCCATTATGATGTACATTAAAAATTTCTAATAAAAAAAAAAAGAATCTACTTTGCCCATTGCACAACAAGGAAAAACACCTTGCTATTATGTGAATAATTTTGGCTCGCATGGAAACTGCATGTTTATCTAACAGTTTCAGATTTCTTTCCAAAGTAGTCACTGGGTATGTACTATGCGCTGGCACTGTTACAGATAGTCAGAAGTCATCACTGGGCAAACTAGAAAAAGGACCCTGTTCTTGTCAAGCTGACATAATAATAGAGAAGGCAGATAGTATGCAACAGACATAGGACATAAGTAATTTATAGCCCAGACGTTCATATGCGCTACGGAAAAAAAAAAAGGTAGAATACAGTGGGGGGATCAGGGACACCAAGGTGGTGAGGAAGAGGAGTGAATTACAATTTTAAGTAGGTGGCCACGGAGGGCCTCATCAGAAAGTTGACATGTGAGTAAAGACTTTAGAGGTGACAATGTGTGCTCGCTGGGTATTGGAGCATTCTAGGCAGAGAAAATGTTTAGACAAAAGCCTTCAAGCTGGAGGTTTCTGGAATGGTAAAATCTGAAGCAGAGTAAGTAAAAGGGAAAGAATTGGGGGAAGAAAGCTATATGCTAAGGGCTCTTTTATTTGCAAGGGAGAAACAAATCATGGAAGACCTACGCAGGGCTGGCTACACTATAATGGAGCCCAGTCCAAAATGGAAACACATGGTCCCTGTTTCAAAAAGCAAAGGAAAACACTGTTAAAGGTACTGAAAAATAAAGATGCCTCTTAAAATATTTTAGAATGGGGTATTTAAAAAGATTACTTATAATCAGAGGGATAAGAGTAATGATGAGTAATGATGAACTTGCATATTACAAAAATTTGTTAGTGTTATGATTTTATATAATATAAAATAATAAACTTTACTAATATATTTTGATTGATTATACAAATTTCCTGGTTTACTTTTCTATATATTCATCCATCAGGTCAAAATTTATATTTTTAACAACTTCATTTTCAATTGATGTAACTGAAAGCAAAGTCAGTCACTTTCAGCAAACACAAGGTCACAAATCACTTAAATAATTTTTAATTTTAAGGAAGATCTTCCTGTTGATGCAACTATTACTGGAGCTGCTATGAGAATTTTATAGGCTGTGACACATTGTGATAAATTTGATAAACTATTTCAAAATATAAATTTAAATATATCTTAGCTGATGATGCTTATGAGACAATTTCCTTTTACACAGAGCTGGGGTTTTGAGTGAAATGGGGAGCCACTGAAGTGTTTTGAGGAAAGAAGTAACCTGATATACTTCATTAGTGAAGAATATAGGTTTTGAATTTTACACCAGAGAACTAGGCTCAATAAACTCTTCTGACTCAGGCATTAAATTTGATTTATACAAGTATCATTTTGCTTTTAGACATGCAGTATGAACTCAAAAGTAATGTCCAAATCTTTATTCAGGCTCACATTTGTTATAAACAAAGTAAATCATGTCTACTTATAAAATGTGACCCTGATATAATTAGATGCATTTGGTATAATGAATAACAACTGGTAAGAAGGCAGGAAATTGTAAGAATAAGAGGGCATGAGGAAACAAAAGATTTCTACTAGGCCTTCAGGTCTCTCAGGACCTTGTTTATTTTTGTCTAGGTTAGACCAACTCCAAACTGTCACCCTTTTATAGCCCACAATCTCCTTCTCTACCTCCACACTCTCCTCTACCTTTAGACTTTCAGCTTCTTCTCTTGCTGCCAACAGCCTGCTTTATGCAGATCTTCCCTCTCTACCCTACTAAGGGTGAGAGTCAGACTTCTCCAGCTCATTTCTACTTGGGCAATGCTTCTAGCACTAGAACCCCATTCTAAGTCATAGGCAGCCTTTACACTGCTGACTTTTTTTCCAGTATTGAGGGGTTGAACCCAAGGTCCTGTGCATACTTTGCAAGTGTTCCACCACTGAAATGAACCCCAGCTCCTTTATTTTATTTTTTATTTTGAGACAGGATCTCGCCACGTTGCTCAGGTAGCCACTGGCCTCTAACTTCTGTTCCTCTTGCCTCAGCCTTCTTAATTGCTGGGAATATGGGTGTGCACATTGATGCCTGGCCAAACGCTGCTGCCCATGACTCAAATTCCTTCTTCTGGCCAATTAGCCATGGCTGCAGATGCTAATGTCACAGAGCCACATACAGTAATTCTCACTGGAATTACACCCACTGTGGGTGGCACAGTTTTTCCTTACCAGAAGCTATGAGGATGGTAGGCATGGTGATGATATAACTGAACTTTTGTCCAAAATGTTTCCTCAAACAACAATTTTCATTTCAGTGTTTCATCATAGCATAAATTCTATCCACTTTGAATTAATTTTGCTGAAGAAGGAACTTTTCTTTTAACATGAATTCCTCTAACTTACTTGTGGTACCTGATATGTAGTTGTTGTTAGGTGCTGTTGAGTAGGGCCCAACTCAGAGTGACCCTATGTACAATAGAATGAACCACTCCTCAACACTGTGCCATCCACATTAACTTTTATATGTTCAAGCCCATTCTTGCAGCCACTGTGTCAATCCACCTAGGTAATGATCTTCCCTTTTTTTGTTGACCCACAACTCTGCCAAACATGATGTCCTTTTCCAAAGACTGTCCCTCCTGACATGTCCAAAATATGTAAGGCACTGTCTAGCCATACTCGCTTCCAAGGAGAACTCTGGTTGTGTTTCTTCTAGGATGGATCTATTGCTTCTTTTGGTAGTGCATGGTATATTCAATATTTGTCTCCAGCCTCATAATTCAAAATGATTGATTTTTCTGTCTCCCTTATTCACTGTTCAGCTTTCATATACATATGATAAACTGAAAATACCATGGCATGGGTCAGCCATGCCTTCACCTTCAATGGGACATCTTTACTTTTAAACACTTCAAAGAGGTCTTTAGCAATGCAAAGAGGTCTTTCCCCAATGCAATGCATCTTTTGATTTCTTGACTGCTGATTCTCTGGGTGTTGATTACAGAGCCAAGTAAAACAAAATCTTAGACAGCTTGAATCTTTTCTCCATTTATCATGAAGTTGCTTACTGCAACTTGCAAAGGTTTTTGTTTTCTAGATGTTGAGGTACAATCCATACTGAAGGTTGTGTTCTTTGATCTTCATCTTCTTCACTTTCAGCAAGCAAAGTCATGTTATCTGCATCACACAGGTTGTTAATGAATCTTCCAGTCCTGGTGCCACATTCTTCGTAAAATCAAGTTTCTCAAATTATTTGTTCAGCATAGAGATTGAAAAGGTTTGGTGAAAGGACACATGCATGATGCACACCTTTCCTGACTTTATATCAAGGAGTGTTTCCTCGTTCTGCTCAAACAACTGCCTCCTTGTCCATGAACAGATTCCTCATAAGTACAATTAAGTGTTATGGTATTCCCATTTTTAACAATGTTATCCATAATTTGTTGTGATCCACACATCTGGTATCCTCTGCTTTTGGCCAATATCCATTTAATGTTAGTGATGATGTCCCTGGCTCCATGCCCTCTTCTGAATCTGGCTTGATTTTCTGGCTATTCTCTGTCAATATATTGCTGTAGTTGATTTTTAATGACCTTTAGCAAAATATTACTTGTATGTGAAATAATGATATTGTTCATTAATTTCCACATTCAGTTGTATCCCCTTTCTTGGCAATAGACACAAATATGGGTTGTTTCCAGTCAGTTGGCCAGTTAGATGTTTTCCACATCTCTTGGCATAAACAAGTTAGTTCCTCCAGAGCTGCATTTGTTTGTCGAATCATCTCACTTGACATTCCATCAATTCCTGGAGCCTTGCATTTCACCAATTTTTTCAAGGCAGCTTCCACTTCTTCCTTTAGTACCATTGGTTCCTGATCATATGTAAATTCTTGAAATAGTTGATCATCTACCAATTCTTTTGGTATAATGATTCTGTGTATTCCTTCTATCTTCTTTTGATGTTTCCTGAGTTGTTTAATACTTTCCCTGTAGAATCCTTCACTGTTGCCACTCAAGGCTTTAATTTTTTCAATTATTTAAGCTTGAGAAAAACAGAGCATGTTCTTCCCTTTTGATTTTCTACATCCAACTTTTTGCATATGTCATTAAAATATTTTATTTTGTCTTTTTGAGCTGCTCTTTAAAATCTGTTTAATTCTTTAATTTCATCATGTCTTCTTCCTTTTATTTTAGCTGCTCGACATTCAAGGGCAAATTTCAGAGTCTCTTTTGACACATAATTTGGTCTTTTCTTTTTTTCCTGCCTTTTAAATAATCTTTTGCTTTCCTCATGAATGATGTCTTTGATGTCATGCCACAACTCATCTGGTCTAACACATCAAATCTATTTTTGAGGTGGTCTCTGAACTCAGGTGGGATATATTCAAGGTCATACCTTGGCTTTTGTACACCTGTTCTAATTTTCTTTAGTTTCAGTTTGAACCTGCATATGAGCAGTTGATAGTCTGATCCACAATTAGCACCCATGCTTGTTCTGACATTTGATATTGAGCCTCTCTATCATATCTTTCCACCAATGTTGCCAATTTGGTTCCTGTATGCTCCATCTGATGAATTCCATGTGTATAGCTGCTGTTTATGTTGGTGAAAAAAAATGTGTTTGTAATGAAAAGGTCATTGGTCTGACAAAACTCTATCATGGGATCTCCAGCATCATTTCTGTCACCGAGGCAATATTTTCTGACAACTGAGTCTTCTTCTTTGTTTCCAACTTTTACATTCCAACCACCAGTAATTATCAGTACATCCTGATTGTATATTCAATCAATTTCAAACTACAGAAGATGGTAGAAAATCCTCCACTTCTTCATTTGTGACCTTAGTGGTGAGTGCATAAATATGAATAACAAGTCATCTTAACTGGTCCTCCTTGTAGGCATATAAATTTTTTTCTATCACTGACAGCATTGTACTTCAAGACAGATCTTGAGATGTCTTTTTTGATGAAGAATGAAACCCCATTTCTCTTTAAGTTTTCATTCCCTGCATAACAGACCATATGATTATCTGATTCAAAATGGCCAATTCAAGTCCATTTTAGCTCACTGATGCCTAGAATGTTCATGTTTATGCACTCTATTTCACTTTTGACAATATCTAGTTTTCCTAGATTCATACTACATGCATTCCACATTCCAATTGTCAATGGAAGTTCACAGTTATCTCTTCTCATTTTGAGTCATGCCATATCAGCAAAAGTAGGTACCAAGGGCTTTGCTTCATTCCCATTGTTAAGGTCGACTCTACTTTGAGAAGGCAACTCTTCTCCAGTCATCTTCTGAGTGCCTTTCAACATGGGGGCCTCATTTTCTGGCACTATATCTGACAGTGTTTCTCTGCTATTTATAGGGTTTTCCATGGCTAATTGTTTCCAGGGTGGGCTGCTGGGTTATAGCATCATGTTGTTGTTGTTAGGTGCCATTGAGTCGGACCCTACATACAACAGGACCCTACATACAACAGGCGAAACACTATTGTAAGTGCTTCTCTGCTGTTCATAGGGTTTTCAATGGCAGAATGATTATTGGGAATGGGTTGCCAGGTTCTTCTCCCAAGCCTGCAGTATCTGGTGTTCCCAGGCGGTCTCCCATCCAAGTACTAACCAGGCCGGACCCTGCTTAGCTTCCGAGATCTGACGGGACGGGATGCCACAGGGTTACAGCTGCAGGCTTATAGCATCATAGCAACACTCAAACACCCACAGTATGACAAACTGACAGACTAGTGGGGGGATATGTGGTTAGTTCTCAATATATCTGAATGATAAATAAAGTTCAATTAATGTGATCTGAGAATAGTTATACTGAATGAAGACACCTTAGGAACAAAAGGAAGAAATGTCATTTGAAACACATAGAACACATTTGAAATACATAGAAACACAAAAATGTGGGTAAGCAAAGGGATCAACAGAGACCATGGACATCTGAAGCACAGGAAGAAAACACCCAGGAGGTAGGAAGTAAAAGAGAAAATTGCCTTTCACTCCTCCCACCCCCACCACCTAAAATGAAACAAACATTGCCTGTTCCCAATGGCCAGGAGGACAGAATTAATAAGACTGAATGCTTTTGAAAGTTAAATGGGATGAGGGCTAGAAATATTCATTAATTCGGTAAAATGAACGGCATTAGAGAATTTAGCAAAAGATATGAGTGAAATTGAATGATACACAAATGCTGGGTGTGGTAAAGCAATTTAAGGGTCAAAACACTACAAAAAGAAGATCTAGTTTAGTCTCAGATTCACAACCTAATTACGATGTGACTTCGAAAAAGCCAATTAACTGCTCAGAGCCCAAGTTTTCTCATCTAAAACAAGCATAGTAACACTTAGCACTCCACAGGATTATTGTACAAGTGAGATTCCTATTTATGAAAGTGCTCTGAAGTTGATAAAATGCTACATAAAATGGAATGTATTATCAAATAACAATAAATTGATTTGTGTTATTTAGAAAGAACTACACTAAAATTTCTGACCAAAAACACATGATGAAGTATAAAAGTAAAGAACAAATTCACTGAGAATAACAGAAATCCTGCTAAATAAGTTCTGTTCTACCTAAAGGAATATTCAAATTAAGATATTTGGACCTGCAAGTGGTAATGCACTTTACTGGTGTATTTTACACCAACAATTTAAACAACATAATTTAAGTATGGTTGTGCTTTTGTTGGTGAATTATAAATTCAAATACTATAGTAAATATCTTGCCAGCTGTAATTAATCAGTACACATTTGTGCAGGAAGGATTTTTCCATATGGTCTTGCATTCTGTTTGCTTTCTTTGTATATCATTCATTTGAAGGATATCAAGGTGAGTAGTAAGTACTAGAAATATCTTTGAATCATTTGTGAATGTATCCTCAAGCCTTCAAATAAAGATCTTAGATAAAATCACAAACTTATGCCTCAGGAGAAACTAAATTTTAAAACCATCCAAGGGGAAAAATCCATAAAGACAAACATTTGTAACTAAGTAAAATCCTGAATTGGAATGAGAAATCTTTTCTATAAAAATGTTGGTGGAAGCCGGGCACAGTGGCGCATGCCTATAATCCCAGAGGCTTGGGAGGCGGAGGCAGGAGGATCGCAAGTTTGAGACCAGAGGCAGTCTGTGTAACTTAACGAGACCCTGTCTCAAAAAAAAAAAAAAAAATGGGCTGAGGGTGCAGCTCAGTGGTCCAGCATTTGCAAAGCATGCAAGCGCAAGGCCCTGGGTTCAACCCCCAGTGCAGAAAAAAAAAAATGTTGGTGGAGAGCCAAAAGTGAATGATAGCTAACACTTACTAAGCATATACTATATATTAGAGCATGTAGCTTTCATGTACAGTTCATTTGGTTCTCATAGTAAATAAGGTAGATATTACATTTGAAGATAAACAACTGAAGCCAGGCATAGTAGTACAGGTACTTGGGAGGCTGAGCAAGGAGGATTGTGAGTTTGAGGGCAGCTTGGGCTACATAGCAAAACTGTCTCAAAAAATCAAAATATATAAATGAATAAAATTTAAAATTTAAAAATATATAGAGAAAGAATTGTGATACAGAAAGTAATTGCCCAAGGACAGAGCTAAAGAGAATTAAAGCTGCAGCCTGAAGTGTGTTTATATGACTCTAAAGTCTTAATCAATGTATTATATAGTTTCCCACAGTCATTTCTTCAGAGAAAATGTTTAATTTTCTGAAAAATAATATAATTTGTTAATAACTTGACTTAGTAATATTCCATTATATATGTATATGTATGTATATATACACACACACACATATAATGGAATATTATATATATGCGTGTATATGTGTGTGTGTGTGTGTGTATGTGTGTGTATGCACAGACCACAATTTTTCAATCCATTACTCTGTTGATGTACATCTTGGTTGATTGTGTATCCTTGCAATTGTGAAGAGTGCTGCATTTAATATGAAGGTCCAAGTGTCCCTGTGATATGACTTATTTTCCTTGTGGTATATTCCCAGGAGTGGTATCGTTGGGTCATATGGCAGTTCCATTCTTAGTTTACTAAGGTATTGATATACTAAGTAATATACTAAGGTATATTACTAAGGTATTGATTTCCAAAGTGGCTGAACTAATTTACAGTCCTACCAGCAGTGTATAAGCATTCCTTTTTCTTAATGAAATAATGTCATTTGCAGCAAAATGGATGGAACTGGAGAGCATTATGTTAAGTGATGTAACCCAGTCCTAAAAAGAGAAATACCATATCTTCTCAATCACATGTGGGAGCTAAGTCTGACTTAAAGTAAGAATGAATGAATGAATGAATGAATAAATAAATAAATAAATATGTATGAAGATATAAAATGAGTATTCATACATATCTAAAAAGGGAAAATATAAAGTTGAAAGAAGGGGGAGGGGTCAGTGGGTGAGAACGCAGGTTGAGAAAGAGGGAAGGGGAGCAGAAATAAAGTAGAGGGGAAAAGGAGGAAAGAAAATCTCAAAATATATGATGCCTCTGTATTAATAAATTGGAAATATGGTTCTTTAAAGCATGTCAGTTGATGAAAATGTAAAAAAAAACGTGATGTAACAGTTACGTAATTGAAGTAGCAGAAGTCTTACTACTCTGTACCTCTAAAACATTTATAAATAATAAAAAAATAAAAAGAATCTGACTTAAAAAAAAGTCACTTCCAGTTAAGATGTGGATGGTTAGCAGCCATGCTTTCACTGGGGAAGGAAACAATTAGGGAAAGATGCAAATTTCTCTACTCAGACCAGAAAAAGATTAGAGAGCAGCTTTAATTCTTGAAAAAAGGACTGCATGAGGACAAAAGGCTAAAAAGTGGAAATCAAAACAACTAAGAAGAGGTGGAAATGGTGGGGTGACTCACCAGAGTCTCCAACCCAGGCCAAGCAATGGCAAAAGATTTCAGAAGATATAGTGCCCTCCAGAAGAGTGTTTGGCTGGTGAGAGGTATTGCAGGAAACAAAAGTGGAGGTCTGTAAAATTCTCCTGGGATGAAGCCACTGGGAATGGTTGTCACTCAGTGCCTAGCCTTGCCACCCCTCCCTCAGAACTGGCCAGGCAGCATAGCCCTGAAGCTGGGTCTCAGAACCCAGAGACTGTGGTATTAATTGGGGAAGGATGGTTGCCTATCCAGCCTCTGGTGCCACTAGAACTGCAAGCTGGAGAGAGATTGATTGGGCTGCAGCACGTTTAGGAGCTGGGAACACTGGGGGCAGAGAGAAGTAGCTGAGGTGGCACTGGGTGCAGAGGCCAGGGCAGGACTTGACACAGGAGCCCAAGGCTCAGACTCACTGGAGGAAGCAGCACCAGCAAACCCTCCATCACCCCACTGGTGCAAGTGTGTGTGGGGAGAACATCTTACCACATGGAAGAATTGAGGTACAGAGCCTGACATGTGGGAAAAGACATCACCATAATCTTTCAGGAACTAACTTTCAGACCAGACAGCAGCAGCAAATAGGGATGGCAGCCCACAAGCAAACTCTAGGCATAAGGTGCAGAGGGAAACAAGACTGGGGATCCAGCCAAGCCTGCCTCAACAAGGCTCTACCTATACCCTCACAGGGCTGAGGTGGGGGTGGCACCAAGTGCTACACTTGGGGAACTGGAAGTAGGGAGCTAGATAGTTCCTGAGTCAGAAGACTAGAAAGGGTGGGTAGGACGGCTGTTCAACAACATCTGGAAGGAAGGCAGAAGTCTTGAAGAACTAAGTGACATACACATAGTCTCAATTAATCAGGGCAAGTTGAGCGGTTCAGGTTGTGGTTCAGAATTGCCACTCTTTTCTTTTCTCTTCTTTTTCTGAGTGGGTTTAGCAGTCTTGAGTTTTATTTCTTAATGTGTATTTCTCTGATTGTTGTTGTTGTTATTATTATTATTATTACTACGATTATTTTCTTTCTATTTCTGAGGGGTTAAGCAGTTATAGGGTTTTGTTTTTAATGTGTATTTGTCTATTTGTCAAAACCAAAATTCAACTTCTAACACCCTTGCATTGGTTAGACCTTGTACTGAGACCAAGCAATGGGCAAGCCTCCACAGAAAACAAACAAGATATGAAAGCTGAGGTTGGGTGGGAAGCTCCAATGAGCAAAAGCCCTTCAATGGATAAATTTCAAAGTGGCTGAGTTCTTAGAGATGCCAGAAAAAGAATTTAGAAGCTTGCTTATAAATATATTGAAAGACCTCAAGGACAGCACAATGAGAGCAACTGAAACACTGGGCAAAAAGTGTCTAACTTGGAAGAAAAATTCAGCAAAGAAATTAGGATCGTGAAGAATAAGCAAATAGAAATGCTGGAATTACAAAGCAATGTCACTCAACTTAATATTACAGTAGAATCTTCAGTATCCAGACTGGACAAAGGCAAAAACAAGATCTCTGATACTGAAGAAAAAGTTGAGGACCTTATCTATTTGGATGCCAAGAAAGAAATAAAGGTGAGGCAGTATGATCAATATTTTCAAGAGATCTTTGATAAAATGAAGACATACAACCTATGAATTCAGGGAGTTCACAAAGGAGATGAAAATAACACTTGGGGGTTAGAAAATCTATTCAAAGAGATAATAGCTGAAAACTTCCCAAAACTGAGGGAAGAAATAGATATCTTTACAATTGAAGCATCCAGAACTCCAAAAAGAGTAGACCAGAACAGATCCTCTCCATGACATATTATAACTGGAATACTAAATCTAGAGAGCAAAGAAACTATGCTAAAAGCTTCAAGCAAAAAATGTCCACTCACATACAAAGGCAAACACATCTGAATAACAGCTGACTTCTTGACAACAACTTTACAGGCAAAGAAAGCTTGGTTAGGCATCATTCAAATCCTGAAAATGAATAACTGCCAACCAAGATTACATTACCCAATAGAACTATATTTTAAAATAGACAGAGAGTTCAAGACAGTCGATGATATTGACATATTTAAATGACTCATGACCATGAAGCCAACACTGCAGAAGATCCTTGATGAAACACCACATATAGGAATTATAAAACACCAAAGGCGAGGTCAAAGGAATGAATAATAGATATGAGAGGAACTTAGATTACAACAGGCTAAATATGAATCAAAAAAATAGAAATAAATACCAAATTAATACAGAATAATAAGTTCCTTTCAATAATTACCCTAAATGTAAATGGTCTTAACTCATTATTCAAGAGACACCAACTGGCTAACTAGATTAAAAAACAAAAACCCTCAATTTATGGGATTCAAGAGACTTACCTCATCCATAAAGATCATAAAAGTCTGAAAATTAAAGGTTGGAAAACAATACACCAAGCAGATGGGAACAACAACAACAAAAAAAGCTGGAGTAGTGATACTAATTTCTGATAACTTAGATTTCAATCCTAAACTAATCAGAAGAGACAAGAAAAGGTCACTACATATTAGTAAAATGAACAGTCAACCAAGAATTCGTAATGAGACTTAATATTTATTCACCAAATATAAGTGTACTTAGCTTCATAAAACAAATTTTATTGTAGATAAAGGAACACATTGGGCTAGACACAATAATTATGAGAGATTTTAAACCCCAACTTTCTTCAAGAGACAGGTCATCAAAGCAAAAAGTAAGCAGAGAAACAATGGACTTAAAAGCACCATAGACCAATTGGACCTTACAGATGTCTGCAGAATATTCTATCCATGGGATGTAGAATACACAGTCTTCTCAGCACCACATGGAACTTTCTCTAAAATAAACCACATTTTACTTCACAAAGATGGTCTCAACACATACCAAACAACGGAAATTATTCCTTGTACCTTATCAGATCACAATGGAATAAAACTAGTACTCAAAAGCAAGAAAAATTTTAGAAATGTTACAAATACATGGAGACTAAATAACACATTTCTGAATGGTCAATGGGTCATCAAAGAACTCAGAGAGGAAATGTAGAAATTTCTGCAATCAAATGTGGATGAAAACACATACTATCAAAATTTATGGTACACATCAAAGACAGTTCTCAGAAGGAAGGAAGTTCACAGTCATGAATGACTTCATCAATAAGTTAGGGAAGGGCCAATTAAATAACTTAATGACACACCTTAAGGCATTAGAAGGCCAACAAAAAGCCAAATCCAAGAAGGGTACACAGAAAGAAATGATCAACTTCAAGGCAGAAATTAACCAATTAGAAACTAAAAAACATATTACAAAGAATTAGTAAAACGAGGACCTGATTCTTTAAAAAGCCAACAAGATTGACACTGTCTTAGCCAGACTCACCAATAGAAAGAGAGAAAAGGCTTAAATTAGAAAAAGAAAACTAGAGATATTAAATGGGTCATAACCATGGATACCCACAAAATCCAGATCATCAGAGACTACTTTGAGAAACTGTACTCCCCAAGCCGAAAATACAGAAGAAATGGACAAGTTCCTTAACACATATGAATTACCAAAATTAAGCCTGGAGGACACAAGCAAATGAAACAGACCTATTACATTCACTGAATTAAACACAGTAATAAAAAATCTCCCAGCAAAGAAAGGTTGAGGTCCTAATAGGCTCACAGCTGAATTCTATCAAATCTTCAAAGAGGAATTAGTACCTATTTTCCTCAAATTATTTGATAAAATGGAAAAGTAAAGGACAATTCTAAACTCATTCTACAAAGTAAGTATCATTCTGATACCAAATGCAGATAAGGACTCTTTTTCAAAGAAACAGAACTATAGACCAATTTCCCTGATGAACATAGATGCAAAAATCCTCCAAAAATTCTGGCAAACCAAATTCAGCAACATATAAAAAAGATCATATACCAGGATCAGGTGGGCTTCATTCCAAGATGCAAGGCTGGTTCAACATATGAAAATAAATTAATGTAATTCAATATATCAAGAGACTTTCCCACAGAAATCACATGATCATCTCAACTGATGCTGAGAAGGTCTTTGACAAAGTGCAACATTATCTCATGATAAAAGACCTGAAGAAACTGGGCACAGTAGGAACTTATCTCAGTATCATGAAGTCGATTTATGACAAACCTACAGCCAACATCATATTAAATGTGGAAAAATTGAAACTATTCCCTCTAAGATCAGAAACAAGACAAGGATGTCCACTCTTTCCTCTTTTATTCAATATTACAATTGAAGTCCTAGCCAGAGCAATGACTCAAGAGAAAGAAATTAAAGGAATACAGATAGGGAAAGAAGAGATCAAATTACCCTTGTTCACAGATGACAAGATCCTCTACCTAAAGGACCTCAAAAATTCCACTAGAAAACTCTTAGAGCTAATTAGCTCCTTCAGCAAGATACAAAATTAACACTCAAAAATCAGTAGCTTTCCTTTACATCAATTGTGAAGAGGAAGAGAAGGAAATAAAGACAATGATCCCATTCACAACAGCATACCACAAAACTAAAGATTTAGGAGTCAACTTAACCCCAAACCCTAAAGACCTCTATAAGGAAAACTTTAAAACATTAAGGAAAAAAATAGCAAAAGATGCTAAAAGATGGAAGGACTATCTCTTTGCTCATGTATCAGGAGAATTAATATTGTGAAAATGTCTATATTACCAAAAGCAATTTACACATTAAATGCAACCTCCATCAAAATCCCAATAATAGACTCTGCAGAAATAGAAAAAATTCCTAAAATTCACATGGAAGCACAAAAGGTGGCATATAGCCAAAATATTCCTAAACAGCAAAAATGGTACAGAAGCATCACAATACCTGACTTCAAACTATATTACAGGGCTATAGTGGCAAAAACAGCTTGGTACTGGAAAAAAAAAAGCTTGAAGATCAATGAAACAGAATTGAATACCCAGACACACCCCAATAACTACAGACAGCTGATTTTTGACAAAGGGGCCAAGAATGTTCAATGGAAGAAAGATAGCATCTTCAACAAAAGGTGCTGAGAAAATTGGATATCTGTTTATGAAATACTGTAAATAGATTCATATCTATCAATCTGCATGAGTTAATTCAAAATGGATAAGAGACTTCAACATAAAACCAGAAACCTTAAAAATACTAGAAGAAAAGATAAGGAATATGCTGCAACACATAGGCATAGGCAAGAATTTCCTTAACAAGTCTCCAATTGCCCAGGAAAATTGCACCAAGAATTAACAAATGGGATTTCATGAAACTCAAAAGCTTCTGTACAGAAAAGGGGACAATCAACAGAATTAAAGGAGAGCCCACAGAATGGGAAAAATTCTTTACATCCTACATATCTGACAGAAGATTAATTTCTAGAATATACAAAGAACTTAAGAAATCAAATACCAAGACAACAAATAACCCAATAAATAGGTGGGTAATGGAACTGAACAGTTCCCAAATGAAGAAGTACGAATGACCAATAAAAACATGAAAAAAATGTTTAATATTCCGATCCACTAGGGAAATGCAAATCAAAACAACACTGAGATTCCATCTCACTCCAGTAAGAATGGCCAAGATTAACAAAACAAATAATAACAAATGCTAGTGAGAATGCAAAAAAAAAGAAATCCTTTCACAGTGCTGGAGGGACTGTAAATTAGTTCAACCACTTTGGAAATCAATATGGAGATACCTTAAAAAACTAAGAATAGAACTGCCATATGACCCAGTTATATGTGGGGATTATACCCAAAGGAAGATAAGTCATCATACCACAGGGATACCTGCATTTCCATATTTATTGCAGCACTCTTCACAATAACAAGGACATAGAATCAAGAAGATATCCATCAACAAAGAAATGGATAGAAATATTGTTATATATCTATATCTATCTATCTATCTATCTATCTATCTATCTATCTATCTATCTATCTACATAGCTATATACACACACACAATGGAATATTACTCAACAATAAACAAGAATGAAATTATATCATTTGCTGCAAAATGGATGGAACTGGAGAATATCATCTTAAGTGAAGTAACTCAGCCTGTAAAAGAGAAACACTGTATGTTCTCATTCATATGTGGGAGCTAAATCTAACTTAAAGGAAGAAAAAACCTACACATACGTAAATATATAAAATGAACAATCATACTTATCTAAGAAGGGAAAATATAAGCAAAGTAGAAAGCAGGGGAGAGGGGACTACAGAGAGACAGCAAAGGTTGTGGAAGGGGGAAGGGAAAGGTAAATAATTTAGAAGAGTAAGGGGAAGAGGATAATCTCAAAATATATGATGTAACTATATGAATACATGGGAAAAACGGG
>VMDO01034043.1:0-17368 GCA_007922755.1 Pedetes capensis | reverse complement strand
ATTTTCCCTAACTTCAGAACCAATAGGTGTAAAAGACAATTTCATAAATTTCAACATTTATTGGCTTTTACTTAAGCTTCTATTATTAGGATAAGAAAAGACAAAAAAATGTTGTATTCTTAACTATCTGCTAAGTATTATAAGCTTCAAATATTCTTAATGTATTTTAATGTAATGACTAATTTTCAATTGTTACTCAATATACAGGTAGTTATACATGCACATACACACACTCCTTTGTGTGTGCAATTAAAATAAAATTTCAGGGAACCATATGTCTTCACAACATAATATATATGTTGTAAATCTGTGACTTATTAAAAATGATAGTAGTTTGTCAATGAAGTTTGAAACAAATTGTCTTCAACTGAGGGAGGGTTTGCTTTGTGTGTAGCTCTGTGCAGCTGTGCACATGTATATGATTTTACAAAGCACTACACTGTACAGTGTTCTTTTGACTTCAGAAGGCCTTTGTGGTTTTGTGTTTTCCAGAGACTACTATGGCAGAGTTAAGATTAACAGTGTTCAGACATTCCCTTTATTTCCCTATGAGTCCAGAGAATTTTTACTAAGATCAAGGAAAGTAAGATCAAGGATGAGTAAACATCATAACTGATGATATTTAGTATTTGCAATATTCATTAATTCCAACTAACTATATTTTTTCAAAGATCATTTGGTCAGCAATTGCAAGAAGAAAGGTTTTTCTTGGCTTTAGTAGTTGGGCAGGGTTCACTGGAGACCTACCTCTGTTTCTCTCCACTGGCCTATTTGTTATTAGGAGTATTATGCTCTAAGTCAGATAGATACCTGATGACATTTTATAATGATCTATAATTGTTTGTCACATTGCCATTACTGTAGCTAGTAGGGCTGAACTTCAATTAACTCATGTTGTGTTATAAATGCACTTATAAATCTTTCTTTGGCTGTAGTGAGAAAATAGGAGTGCCGAGGATTGAATAAACATGCAAAGTATCTGAAATGTGGTTGTTGTTAGGTTCCATTGAGTTGGATCCAACTCATAGCTACTGTAAGTAGAGCAGAACAAAATACCACCTAACACTGTGCCGTGAACACAGTCTTTTTATATTTGAGCCCATTGTTGTAACCACTGTTTCTTCTTGAGTCATGCTACATCAGGAAAATGAGATCCCAAGGGATTTATTCCATTCCTGTCATTAAGGTTGATTCTACTTTGATGAGGCAACTCTCCCTCAGTCGACTTTGAACACCTTTAAGCCTGGGAGCCTCATTTTCCAGCACTATATTTGACAGTGCTTCTCTGTTATTCATAGGATTTTCAATGGCTAATTGTTTCAAGAGTGAGCCACCCACCAGGTCCTTCTTCCTAGTCTGTCTTAGTCTGAAAGCTCATCTGAAACCTGTCCATCACGCATGGTTCTGCTGGTATTGGCAAGACCAGTGGGATACCTTTCAGCATCACAATAACATGTAAGCTCCCACACCACAACAAGCTTTCAGTCATGTGGGGATCCTAAACTTTACCAAATCATTAATATACAAGTAGAGAAAAAAAAAACAACCTGTTCATGTGACTCTCTTCAGTAAATGATACAGTTGATCAAAATTCTGTGGACAGTCTTATGTTGGTGTTGTTGATACTAAATCCATTGACAACTTTTGCCCATAGAGTTAAACATTAAAAAAGACTATATGAACTGGGTGTGGTGGCATGCACCTGTAATGACAGCAACTTGGAAGGCTGAGGCAGGAGAATTGTGAGTTCAAGGCTAGAGGCAGCCTGTGTAACTTAGCAAGACCCTAATTCAAAATAAAAATAATAAAATTTTTAAAAAGGCGGGAGGTGCAGTCCAGGGCAAAGTACTTTTAGGCTCTCGGATCAAACCCAACTTGTAGGCTCTGTAGCCTGCATAACTTAGCAAGATCAAGACTCAAAAAAAAAAAAAAAAAAAAACTGGAGGTGCAGTCCAGTGGTAGAGTACTTGTAGGCTCTGCAATCAACCCCAAAGTACTGCAATAAACAAACAAACAAACACTGTGAAATTTTTTTCCTGAATAATGAAAAAGTATTGTGATTCTGAACACATCAGAAGAATATCCACTTCTGTATTATGGTGTTCTCAGGTAGCATATTGACATGAGTCATCCATATTTGCAACCTGAGTCTTTGTGAAGCTTGCTATTATTTAAAATAAGCAGACTTTTTGACTGTCAAATCTATGGTAAATATTCCTTCTGGTGACATAGTATGTTTCTAATATTAAAGAATCAAGGAAAGTAATCATTCCTTTAAATACCAACATTTTTGGAAGCAAAGAGTATTTCCTTTGGAATCAATAAAAAGTGTTCTAAAATACTTTATGAAAATGTTTTTGAATCAAGACCTTATTTCATGCATACAATCTAGATTCCTAATGTTTTCTTTTTTCTCCTTAGTCCCTACCCCCTTATTTATATTTATGCCATTTACTTTATGAAGAGAAAATAACTCATATTTTGAAATTATGTGGATGCTTTCCTGCATAGTCTTTCAGCTTTTTTCTTTAGATCAGGGATCAATAAACAATAATCTGTGGTCAAATCCAGTGTGTGGCTTTTTTAAAAGCAAGATCAAAGATAAGAATGAGCTTTACATTTTAAAGATTCTTATAAATGAACAAACAAGAAAAAGAATAATGTGCAGTAGAGACATTTGTGACCTATAAAGACTAAAATACTTACTGTTTACCTTTTACATAAAAAATTACCAACTCCTGTTTATAGTATTAACTTTTATGCTAAGCATTTTAACAAGATTGATGTACCAGTTGACTGGTCACTGCATACTATATTACCTCAGAAGGAATGTTATCCCACTATGAAATGTGCTATTTTTGAGAATTTGATTAAGATGAAAACAACCAAGCCACTCCTTTCTTAAAATATATTTCCCTTGGCTTTTATCAAAGGCTGCATTGGATAAGACTTTAGTTAGGCACCTTGGTTCTACATTATTTCTTTCTTTTTTCACAAATTGGTTGTAGTATTCACAAATTATTATTACCTGAATCAATTCATTGTTTTGTTGTTACATGTCATTGAGTCAGGTCTGACTATAGCTACCCTATGTATAACAGAACTAAACAATTCCTGGCACTGTGCAAAACACCAATTTTTTTTATATCTCAGCCCATTGTTGAATCCACTGTGTCACTCCGTCTACTTGGAGGTCTTCCTTTTTTCTTTCATTGATCCGCCACTCTCCCATACATAATTTCCTTCCCCAAGGATTGATTGCTCTTGACAATATGTCCAAAATATGTTAAGACACATTCGAGTCATCCTTGCTTCCAAGAAGCACTGTAGTAGTACTACTTCTAGTACAGATACGTGGGTTCTTTGGGTAGTCCATGGTATATTCAATATTCATTTCCACCATCATAATTCAGAAGCATCAATTCCATTCCTGTCTCCTTTATTCACTGTCCTGCTTTCACAAGCATCTGATGCAAATGAAAATACCACAGCATGAATCAGGCCCACTCTCATCTTCAGTGTGACATCTTTACTTTCCCATCCATTAAAGAAGCCTTTACTAACAGCTTTCCCCAATGGAATACACCTTTTGATTTTTTGATTGCTCCTTCCGTGTGTATTGATTGTAGAACAAAGGTGAGCAAAATCTTGGGCAACTTCAATTTCTTCTCTATTTATCATGAATTTGCTTACTGACACAGTTGTAAGGATTGTTGTTTTCTTGATGTTAATGTGAGATCCCTTACTGAATACTGTATTCTATAACATTCATCAGTAAATATTTCAAATCTTCTTCACTTCTAGCGAGCAAAGTTTGGTATTTGGCATAACACAGGGTGTTAAAGAATATTCCTCCAAACCTGATCCCACATTTTTCTTCATAAAGTCTAGCTTTCCAGAATATTTGCTCAGCATAGATTTTGAAGAGGTATGGTAAAAGGACACAGCCCTTGCATGGTTCCTGACTTAAAACCAAGTGGTGTTTCCTTGTTCTGCTTGAATGAATGCCTCCTGACTCATGTACAGATTCCCCATGAGTACAATCAAGTATTCTAGTAGTGTTCCGATTCTTCACCAAGTTAACTGTAATTATTTGTGGTCAACACAGTCAAATGCCTTTGCATAATCAAACATAGATAGACATATTTCTGGTATTCTCTGCTTTTGGCCAATATCCAACTGACATTAACAATGATGTCTGTGGTTCCATGTCCTCTTCTGAATCCTCCTTGATTTTCTCACAATTTCTGTCTATACACTGCTGCAGTGGCATTTGAATCATCAGGAGCAAAATTTTACTTGCATGTGATATTAATGATATTGTTTGACAATTCTCACATTTGGTTGAATCCCCTTTCTTGGAAACAGGCACAAATATGGATCTCTTCTAGTCAGCTGGCCAGGTAGCTCTTTTTCAAATCTCCTGGCATAAACAATTGGGTACCTACAGTGCTGTATCTATGTGTTCAAACATCTCAGTTGGTATTTTATCAATACCTGGAGCCATGTGTTTCAACGATTCCAAGGCAGATTCCATCTTTTCTTTAGTACCATTGGTTCCTGATTATATGAAGTCTCTTGAAATGGTTGGTCCTGTACCAACTCCTTTTGGTTGTATTCCTTCCATCTTCTTTTGAGATTTCCTGCACTTAAGATTATCTCTGTAGATCCTTCTTTATTGCCACTCAATACTTGAATTTTTTCTTCAGTTCTTTTAGCTCAAGAAAAACAGAGACTAAAAGTGGTCTCATCACTTACTGTTCTCATTGCTTTGTTATAAGATCTGAAATGCTAGCATGTCTATGATCTCAAAAGATTTTCTAATTTTAACCAACACACTCAAACTATATCACTGATCCTTACATAAAAATTTTGTCTCTTTGTTAAACAAACTCTATGCCCGATTTCATACTCCAAGGTCAAAAATTTACCCCCTCCCCATACAGAGATAATGAAAATTCTGGCTGATACCTTTATCAAACACAATATAACAAGAATTTATGCATTAAAAATGGCCTCTCCTAAGCCACAAGATTCATACAACATATCAGACATAACAATCCTAAAATCTTTACAAAGATTTTATCATAATAAATTCAGATAATTCATAAACCCCTTCCAACCAATATGCCATAATCATAAAACCAATGATGGTGAAACATTAGACAACCACTCAACATTAGGTTTTCTTAGATTTTGGAAAGAAGATAGGAACAATACTGAAATCAATAAATTACTTTTCTATTGTAAATTATTGATTTGTACTGCAACATATCAAATTACTCATCACCACAAATAATCTCTGTAATTTTAATCCAAGAAATGATGTGGGAAAGGTAATATGTGTGACCCAAACAGCAAAAATTTATTTAATTTTTTAGCTTAGATATATTTTTGTTCCTACAAAGTATGTACCAGCCAATTATGAAGCCTAGGAGGATAAGACAGGAAGATCATGAATTTGAAGTCAGCCTTGGCTATGAACCAAGTCCCTGTCAAAATAAAACAAAAATTAAGAAACAACAAAACCTCTTATATATATACTTGGGTATATATAATACATATTTTTAAAGAATATAGTTATATATCATCTATATGTAATATGACTGCTGCCATAGTCCCCTGGCATCTGAAATTGTCAGATCTCAGAAGCTAAGCAGGGTGGCGCCAGGTTAGTACTTGGATGGGAGACAACAAGAAGAACCTGGCAACAAACTCCCAAAAAACAATCCACTGTTGAAAATCGTATATGAATGCCAGAGAAGCACTGCCAATAGTGCTGGGCATGGCACAGAGTTAGGTAGTGTTTCATCTGTTGTGTATATGGTCATTATTTGTTGGACACGAGAGCGCTTACCAACCATTTGTAATGTACACATGTATTTTTCCATTTGTAATATAGTTTATTAATGTATGTTAATTGTAGAACATAATGGTGTTCATTGTTGTTGTTGTTGTTAGGTGCTGTTGAGTCGGTATCCGACTCATAGCGACCCTCTGTACAACAGGGGAAACACTATTGTCAGTGCTTCTCTGCTGTTCATAGGATTTTCAATGGCAGATTGATTTTTGGGAGGGGGTTGCCAGGTCCTTCTCCCAAGCCTACAGCTTCTGGTGTTCCCAGGCGGTATCCCATCCAGGTACTAACCAGGCCTGACCCTGCTTAGCTTTCGAGATCTGGTGGGATCGGATGCCACAGGGCTACTGCTGCAGGCAATAGTATTCATTATAACACTTTTTATGAGAAGGAAGGACAAGAGAGGGTAGTTTTGGGGCAGTGAATATGATCCAAGCGTATTATTCACATGTATTTTGTAAGTGCACTTGGTTTATTAGAGTTGTCATAATAATTTTGCTCATTTATATGCTAGTTGTAATATTACTTGGATTGTCTTAAATTGTATTATTCATAGTCTAAAAATAGGAATATCAATAAATTTCTAGGAAATAACAGATCACTGATTTTCATATTCATAGACTATATCTACAAAGAATTCATATACTTTGAATTTTCTTTGTTTTTTAATATCATTCTAGAAAAAAGTTATTCTCATTAAGAATTCTTTGTGCTGTGGATATAAAGCAGTGTTAGGACACTTGCCTAGCATGTACGAGATCTTGGTTCTATCACAAGGACCACAAAAAAAATTCTTTGTCATGCAAATGCTTTGTATATGCCACGATGCTATTTTAGACATCTAAAGTAAATGTCCCAAATTCACAATGTTGAGAACTGCCTGTGCCTTTATGGGTTTACCTTTGTATGTGAAAATTTTTATAAATATTTCCACATGAATTGTAAATGACAAAGAGGTGAAACTAGGTTATGGTATAAAATATTCTTATGAGTAAAGAAAAAAAATACTTCTTTAAAAGCTACATATTTGAGCCGGGCATGGTGGCACATGCCTGTAATCCCAGCGGCTCCGGAGGCAGAGGCAGGAGAATGGCAAGTTCGAGAGCAGAGGCAGTCTGCGTAATTTAGCAAGACCCTGTCTCAAAAACTAAAAGAATGGCCTGGGGGTGTGGTTCAGTTGTCCAGCATTTGCAAAGCATGCAAGCGCCGGGCCCTGGGTTCAACCTCCAGTACCACACACACACACACACACACACACACACACACAAAAAAAAAAAAAACAAAACAAAACCCTACATATTTTAAAATTTTGGAAAGAATATCCGAGAATTTTCTTCAGGATTTGGTGTTATGTTTTTGACATCTGATTTTAAAATTTTTCCTTCGTTCAAGTGAATGGGAATTTTAATAGCAGCAAAATTATATACAAAAGTCTGGTTGGCTTTCATATGGAGAAATGTTTGAAAAAGTTCTCACTTTCAGAATAAATATAAGGAAGAAACATTTTCTTGATGCCTGAATTAGAAGTTCTAATTCTTTTTTAACTTTGTTAGGTGAATTATAGCGGATACTTTCAGGACATTAAAATAAAATTTATTGCTGGGCTCAATGGTGCATGCCTATAATCCCAGCAACTCCTGAGGAAGAAGCAAGATGCTCCCAAGTTTAAGGGCAGAGGCAATCTGAAACATAGTGAAACCCAATAAAAAAGGGGCTTGGGTGCAGTTCAGTGGTAGAGCGCTTGCAAAGTATGTGTGAGGCCCTATGTTCAGCCTCCAAGTATTGTGCACATAATTAATAATAAGTAAAGAAATACTTTTAGTAACAAAACAAATATATTTTTAAGGTAGATTTATTTTGGGGTTTACTAATATTTCTCTTTCTCTCTCTTTCATCATTCCCACCCACATTACAGCAGATTCCTTTATCTGGCATCTTAAAAGGGTCCTACTTCAATTCCCATTTTTCTTTGCAACAAAAGCCTTCAGATGTGTGTATTGCCTATTACCACTTCCTTATCACTAGTTCATTTTCCAGCCATTCAAATCTAGTACCCAGTGCCATTATTTCAGTCATGTATATATTGTCAAATACAGCACGGACTTCTAAGAATAAATTATTCATCTTTTACAGGAAGAATGCTTCTGTTCCTAAAAGATTTTCTGATGCTTTGCTAAGCTAGTGGGCAAAATGTTTGGTCATTCCATTTCACAGAATGCATAGACAAACAGTTATTTATAACTTGTGGCTTAATAGTGATCATTCTGTTCCAACTTCCATATTGCATCCAGCATCCTGGACTCTTAAACACAAGCTTTAAGTTTATATCTGATAAAATTTAGCTGTAACTAAGCTTCAGGCTTTTTCTCACCTTACTTTGAGGTCCACATAGGTTTATTTAACCTGGAAATTTCCTTGATTATATCCATTTCCTTCTCCCTCTCTATGTCCATTCTATCCCCAAGTACTTTCAGTTCTATTATCAAAACAATCCTATATGCCATCTGCTTTTCTTTATATTCAGTGCCTCCACACTCTGGTCATTTCTCTTTCAGAATATCATTACAATAGTGACTTTAGTGGAATTTCTGCTATTGCTACTTCTGTTCCTCAGGCTTTTCAATCAGTTCTGTGAAGGGCAACAAACCTTGCCTTTTGACATTGAAAATAAGATCATATGGACATGTCTACCTAAATTCTTTCAATATCTATAGTGTTTTAAAATAAATTCAAAATTGTTCCCTTTAGTCCACAAATTGTGTAATTTCAGCCATGCCACACTAGCATGCTCTTTGAAACACTTAAGCATTTTTCTCCCATCTTGGTCATGGGTACTGTTGTAAGGACTACTCTCCCTGTCCAAATCTCAATTTGAAATCTTCATAACTTTTATGACCCTCTCCAAGATGTCTTCCCTGAGAACTCTCTTTTGTACCATCTTACGTTTTTCTTTTATGGTAGTAGTTAAATCACTATATGTAGCCTTAAAAAATTCTGTAACTATGTATTTAGGTACTCATACTATAAGAAATATAATGGGTTGGAATTGCACCAGCCTCATTTAACTGTTGTAGCCTTCACATAGTCTAGCACTTGAAACGTTATTAAATATTTGTTAAATGAGTCAGTGAAGAGATATGTTTTTGGTATGTAACAGTAATTACATAATAAAATTAGATACAAATTGCATCATTGTATTTATTTGGTATGACTTCTTTGAAAAATCAAACAAATATTGATTTTATCTAGAAATGTTGTTTATAGTGTCCAGTGATATCTTTCTAAAAGTTTACTGTCAATTTTATGCAATATTCATTTTGGTCCAAGGTTTAAACCCTTAAGAATTATTGTTATATCATATATTTCTAAAAATGTTGTAAACTAGCTAAAATGTGTTGGGTCTGAATATATCTATATCTCTATCTCTATCTATCTATCTATCTATCTATCTATCTATCTATCTATACATATATGCAAAGATATAAAAGTAAAATGAAAAATCTAGCATTTCAACTTTTCAACTTTCATATCTTCTCACATATTCTATCCTTTAAACAGGGAAGTAAATGTGTTAGTGTGGTTATTTTTCTGCCTCAGCTTTTTTTTTTCTCACTGATGATTTTTCTTCATTATTTTTCTTTTTGTTTTATTTTCTATGTTCAATCCTATTTTACCCTTCATCAAGATGCAGAAATAACTTCCTTCTAAGTGCATGCTATACATTTCTCAATAGAATTTTAATATTTTCCCCTTTATTTTTTAAAATAGAGCTTTTATTTTATCCAGTGTCTTACTATGATAATGTATCAGCTACAAGGCTCTCTTTCCTGGCCCCTGTTAACTCTAGGTGATATCATTCAGCAAAATAGTGGCCAAATAAGATAGAAGTGGAAGTAGGAAAATATTTAGGAGAGAATATAAAGATAACTTAAAAGTATATACACTTTGGTAGAGTAATTGGAACTCTAGAAGACTTTTGGGGTCATGAATTAACCTTGAGAACAGTAGACATGCACCAAGATGTTAAGGCACAAAGGTAAAGTTGAACTCCTATTTATGCTTTAGAGAAAATGATCAACTTGATCATGTAAATCATACAGCACCAAGTTGAAAATAACTCAACTTGAATTTCTTTAAAATAGTAATTGATGAGGAGGGCAATTTGATGGTGTTTACTGGGAAACACTGTAAAAGTGTAGTTAGCTGATCATAGAATT
Source organism: Pedetes capensis (assembly GCA_007922755.1). NCBI lineage: Eukaryota > Metazoa > Chordata > Mammalia > Rodentia > Pedetidae > Pedetes > Pedetes capensis. The sequence continues at coordinate 7,294 of VMDO01034043.1, read as the reverse complement.
GAAGCAAACCAGAGATCCCAAAGGTAGGAGGGAAATCTCACCATCTATTGTATTTGCTTACCTCAATGTTGACTTTACCTTTGTATGAACACTTGTTGTATATAAGAAGACTTTACTAATGGCAAATCTGGCCATCCATCCTGAGAACCTCAGATAAAGAGATTCTCTTTAATGAGCTGTAGTTAGTAAATTTCTAGAAAAGAACTAACTTAAACCACATGGTCATCATTGTAGCCTTGCCTTTCAATAAAGAGTATTGCCACAGCTTGGATTATGTCCACAGTTTGAACAATAGTGATAAATAGAAAGGAATTTTCACTGAAGAAAATGGCAATTTCCATTTTTCTCATGGGACAGACTGATGGAGAATCATTTTTCGAAAGAGAAGATAGTCTTCTCAGAGAGAAGCGTTGTAAAGCTAGTAATATAATAAATTTCTTTTGTAATAGATTTAATTGCAAGCTTATTATAAAAGGTTATTTAATTTTTATTTAAATTATATTAACTTAATAATAATAATCACAGAAACTTTTGCATCAATCAAGTAGGAATATTATTTATTTGTTTGTTTATTTATTTATGGTACATATGGGTTCAATCCAGGGCCTCACACAAAATTTGCAAGCATTCTACCACTGGACTACACCCCTCAGTAGACCTTTGATTTTTTATTTTGAGACAAGGTTTTGGTAAATTACCCAGGCTGCCTCTGGTCTAAAACTTGCAATCCTCCTGTCTCTGCTTCCTGAATCACTGGGATTATAGATGTGAACTACCACACCTGGCTGATATTTTAATTGTTGAGGAACTAATATGAAACAGATATTAGAAACTAAAACATACTATAAAATATGTTTTCATTGTTCTAATTATAAATCCTTTGAAGTAATATATTTGAGTTTTATTATACTGCCTGCAGCCTTACTACTGTGGCATTAGATCCTGTCAGATCTTAGAAGTTAGGCAGGGTCAGGCCTGTTTAGTACTTGCAGGGGAGACAGCCTGGGAATACCAGGTGCTGTGGGCTTGGGAGAAGGACCTAGAAACCCACTCCTAAAAAATAGTCATTGAAAACTCAATGAATAGCAGAGAAGCAGTAACAATACTATTTTGCCTGTTGTACATATGGTTGCTATAAATTGGACAAGGACTCAACAGCACCTATCAACAACATTTACCACCTACAATATATATTTGAAAATGCCATGGTAAACAGAATGCTCTGTTTAGTAGTTTTTAAGCCTGAATATATGAGAATAAGTTTATTAAAAGACATCAGTTTTATTTTAAGCCCTACTGATAGAAGAGTCATGTGATTATAGATAAGACATTTTACCTATCCACCCTAAGTCATATCATTTGTTCCTAATAGATATTTTGGGATGGCCAACACATATGAAATAAAAACTCTTTTTAAAGTGAGATATGAAAAAACAAAATACAGTGGGAAATGACTGAGATATGTAAGATATTAGTGTTATAGTGATCAAAAAGAAAAAGCATAGGCTCTGAAAACAGAAAGCCAGTATTCTGACCTATCATGTTTCATTAGGCATGCGACACCCTACATGCATTTAGTAACTGCAAAGTCAGGGTCATATTTAACTTGAATATTTTTACCTTTTCAGTTTTTGTTGACACAGTAAGGAGGTTTGCTTATTTATAGCATTCATGCATAGCTTTTTTCCCCAATGACTTATATTTCTAAAGCTAAAAAAATAACTTTTTCTTACATGGCTATATCTATCTCCTCAAGGAATGGCATAATATATTTACATGAATGCAGTTATCATTGTTACATTAATGTCATTGAATACAAAATACAACCATTTGTTGATAATAATGTTTTTGTGTAACAATTAGCATTCTTAAAAAGAAAGTGGTCAATTCTATTGATTAAACACCACTTTCACAAATAATCACACATGCTATGCATGCATTCAGTACAAAGTTTTTTTCAACTAATGTTCAATACTTTTTGAAATGAAAGATAAATAGAAATATATTGGAATTTCAAAGCAAGAAATAGAAACTTACACTGAATACTGTGTTATTTCACAAATGATTATTGCTAGGAACTGGATTTTCTTTGTTATTGTTGCTTTTTAAATTTTATTCAAGAAGCTTTGAATAGCTGTAATAGTTTGGAGAAGGGAACTGGAACTGCCTAATGTTCTTTCTTAAATTATTACAAGAGAACTAAAACAACATAGTTATCCTGAGGGTATATCTTTTCCTTTCTGTTTAACATTCATCTCTAATCATTTGTCATTCACCTGACTGGGGACTAATTTAGTGTAACACTAAAAGGATGTAAAGAGTTTTTCAATTTTACCAGAAACCTCAAACAACTTATTAAAATGGCACCAGATTGGAACATAAATATATTGGTGGTCGCATCAGAATTTCTAATTAGCAATGATAGTTTATATAAACTTATGCTATATATTACCCCATTCTCAGAGCATTCATGTTTAAACAACATGATGGGGAACTTGAAAAAGATTTTGAAAAATCAGGAACTAACTTTGAATGGATTCTTTTATTTTCCTGTTATGCTTTTCAAAGTTGCCAATGATAGCTAGATGACTACACACATAAATAGGTAAATTGGAGCTGGGCAAGGTGGCACATGCCTATAATCCCAGCAGCTTGGGAAGCAGAGGCAGGAGGATCACAAGTTCCAGATCAGAGGCAGTCTGCATAATTTAGCAAGACCCTGTCTCAAAAAGTAAAAATATGGGGTGGAGGTGCAGCTCAGTGATCCAGCACTTGCAAAGCATGCAATTGCATGCGAGGCCCTGGATTCAAACCCTAGTATAAAAAAAAAAAAAAAAAGGTAAATCTAGTAATTTCCAGGTGTGGTATGTTAGTTTCCCATTAGTAACAAAATACTTAGGATAATAAACTTAAAAAGCCGAAAGGTTTATTTTGGTTCCCAGTTTTGGAGGTTTCTGTCATGTTTCACTGGCCCTATAGATTTTAGGCTTTTGATAGACAGGTAAAGTGCTGGGAAATGTAGTGGAGCAAAGCATGGAGAGAGAAAGGGGAAGGGACAGGGCCTCACCATCACCTCTAAGGGTATATCTTCAATGATAAGAAAAACCTACTTGTCCCGTGTCTTAAAATTGCCACTCCCTGCCAATTGCACCAAATTAGGACCTAAGACTTTAGCTTATGGGCCTTTGGCGGAAGTTTCAGATCTAAAGAATAGCATGGGCCACATGTCTCATCATGGTACCAGATGTGTGCTGAACTGTAAAATGAGGGGTATTTTCTAAACCCAGACACCGATGTAATACTCTTTAAACAATATTTTTGGGAGTATGATGCATATTTTTAAAATAAAATATATTTTTCACTCAAATAAGTTTGGGGATGCTGATATAAATATTGGTATATTTACTGTAGACTACATTAGAATATTTTTAAAGATATTTTTCATTTAAGAACTCCAAAAAAGTTAGTGTCATTTGCATATCTGTCTTCATGTTGTTTCAAATTAAGCAGGTGCTTAGTTCTTTTAAAATCTTCCTAATAAGTCTATTGTTTTGGGCTTACTTTGGTCATTTTATGGAAAAACAATGAACATGTTGTAAATCCTTTATTAAAAGTGTATTAAGACTATCATAAACTGTACATGATCACATAGATAATTGAGGAAATATATATGAATCACCTCTTCACTATGTTGTGGAAAACTTGGTTAAATTTGACTCAGATTTTTGTGCAGAAAATAGAGACATAAAATATATAACTCTCTTAAGAATTTGATTGAATATTCAATTAAAGAATCTATGTAATATAAGTAAAACAGAAAATGACAATATTAGGTTGCTATTCTTATAAGTTTATGGAAAACTTGGTTAACTTTGACTCAGTTTTTTCTGCAGAAAATAGAGACATAAAATATGTATTTCCCTTAAGAATTTGATTGAATATTCAATTGAAGAATCTATGTAATGTGAGTAAAACAGAAATTGACAATATTAAGTTGTTATTGGTACAGGGTCTTTAATTTTGATTCTAGGGCTGGGGTTTAGCTCAGTTGATAGAGCAGTGCTCCAGACTCTCTGATGACCCAAGTTCAAGCCCTAGCACCATAAAAATGGAGAAGGATGCAACAATTCACTCTGGAAGTATTCTTGAAACAATTAGCCATTAAAAAATCAATGAGTGTTGCTAAGAGTCAAACTCAACTTGATGGCACCTAAGAACAACAATAATTTTGAATAACAACAACAATTTTGATTCTGTCTACTGGACCATTCTCCTCCCTATATCACGACAGGATGTTTTTGGATGGCCAAATTGTGATTTCTCTTCAACCTCATCTCTTAGAAAAACTACAATTCCCCAAGGACTTCTTAATACCTAATAATTCAAGTTACCATCTTATACTTTGGCAAATAAGTTATTCTTCCTGGTCTGTTTCTCACCATTTTTTTCCTAATATTGGCTCCATTCTGATCCAAGTCCTATACAAATTCATATACAAAGATTATTGTGAATAACTACATTCTTTTTTGTTTGTTTCATTTTGACATGTATTTCATTGTGACCTTTCCATATATGCATTTCATTTTACATTGCTCACATAACTTCTCCCATACCCTGTCATGCCCCTCTACTCCCATCTTCCACCACCCCCACCAATGGCTTCCTTTCTACTTGTATGTCTATTTGTGAGAATATTTATCTATAGACTTGCATCCTACTTTAAGTCCAAACTTTTTTCTATAGTGATCCATCTTTTTACATTCTCAGCAGTATTACATGTGTAATCTAGTCCATTTGCATTATTGCCATTCTTTGGTATTATTGGTATGATTATTACTATTTCCCAAACTATTAAAGTTGGGCTGTTTACTTTGAGGTTGACCTTTCTCTCATTCCTCATGGCCTTAATCCCCCTCCTGTCTTCTACCAGTGTTGTCCCCTTTTGATAGATCTCTCCCTCCTTCTTTCCACTACTTAAATTGTCCCTTCTCCACTAAGTTTACATGAGCTTTTTATTATGTTCCAATTTATGTATAGGAATTTTCCTTCTTTTAAATTTGATTCAGCTCCCATATATGAATGAAAACATGTGGCATTTCTCTTTTTGGGCCTGTGTTCATTCACTTAAGATAATTTCCCCCAATTCCATCCATTTTGCTACAAATGACATTATTTCATTTTTTTATTGCTGAGTAGTATTTCATGTGTACATGTACAATAATTTTTTTATCCATTCTTCTGATGATGGGCCCTTTGGTTGATTCCATGTCCTTGCTATTGTGAAAAGTCCTGCATTAAACATGGAGATGCAGGCATTTCTGTCGTATGATGACTCATCTCCCTTTGTGTATATTCCCAATAGTGGAATAGCTGGGTTATATGGAAGATCTATTTTTAGTTTTCGGAGGTACCTCCATATTGATTTCCAAAGTGGTTGAAACAATTTACAACTCCACCAGCAGTGTAAGAGGGTTCCCTTTTTCCCACAGCCTTGCCAGCATTTGTTATTTGTTTTATAGATCTTGGTCATTCTTACTGGAGTAACATGGAGTCTCAGAGTTGTTTTGATTTACATTTCCCTAATGGCTAGGGATATTGAGCACTTTTTTCAAGTGTTTCATGGCCTTACAAGCTTCTTCATTTGAAAACTGTCTGCTCAGTTCCTTTGCCCACATGTGTATTGGGTTATTGTTTTCTTGGGAATTGCTTTCTTGAGTTCTTTATAAATTCTGGAAATTAGTCCTCTGTCCAATGTATAGGATATGAACATTTTTCCCCTTATACTGGGAACTTCCTTGACTCTGATGATAACTACATTAATACTTGAACAGGATCTATTCATATAAGTGTGTGTGTGTGTGTGTGTGTGTGTGTGTGTGTGTGTTCAAATTAGTAAATGTCCACATATAATACCAGCTACATAAACTTCTTTTGTGACTGAAAAAATTAAATCACTAGTAATCCATTTTTTCAAATATCAAAGATAAAGGGAGTATTTGCAAGCTGCTTAACAGAATGGATGAAGTTGCAACCTAAAGAACACTAAGAATAAGTGGTCAAACATAACTCATGGAAACTGAGAGGTTGAGAATTTGGAGGCACCAGATACTAAAATGGAGTTAAACAATAAAGGATGGAAAATACACAAATATCAGTAGTTTGAAAGTGTGCATTTGGAATAGTCAATGAAAAATCTGCCCACATTACCATGTGCAATTTTAGCCATAAGAAAAGACAGAAAACTACATGTTCCCTCTTTTCTTTTCTTTTCTTTTTTATTTATTATTTTGGTGGAGTACAGAGTGGTAATCAGATATATACAATGTATAATAATCAGGATAGTTGACAATTCCATTTCCTTAAACATTCAAAAAAACTTGATTAACTTGTAATCATAACTGTGTATATCTATGAGACATAGTGCCTGCAGGCGTAGTCCTGTGGCATCTGATCCTGTCAGATATCGGAAGCTAAGCAGGGTCGGGCCTGGTTAGTACTTGGGTAGGAGACCACCTGGGAACATCAGATACTGTAGGCTTGGGAGAAAGATCCGGAAACCCCCTCCCAAAAATCAATCTGCCATTGAAAACCCTATGAATAGCTGAGAAGCACTGACAATAGTATTTCACCTGTTGTATGTAGGGTTGCTATGAGTTGGATGCTGACTCAGTGGCACCTAACAACAACAACAACAACAACAACAACAACAACAACATGAGATATAGTGTGATTATTTTTAAATTGCACACATTATAATGCATTCATGAGATTTTCATATCATTACATCCTGTAATTGGCATTTGTTATTTTTTTCTTTACCCTCTCTAAAAGCTTCTTTCTTCCTTTCCCACCCTAGGATTCTTACTTTTACAACATGTGGGAAATAACTAAATGAATATATAACTATTTAAAGGCATGATAGTAATTTCTTTTTTCCCCTTTATTAGTAAATGATGATGGGGTACAGAGAAATACAGCATTTGCTTTTTCCATTATGCATCTTTTACATCACTTCTGGCAGCACTTTCATCAACCCACAAAGTTTCCCACCACTATTGTTGAAGAGGCTATCTTTTCTCCAACTTACCTGATTAGCTCCTTTGTCAAAGATCAGGTGGTTATAGATGTGTTGGTACATCTGTGGCTCTTCCTTTCTGTTCCACTTGTCTTCTGGCCTATTTTCAACCCAGTACTAAGCTATTTTTGCTACTATAGACCTATAGTATAATTTAAAGTCACGGACTGTGATCCTACCTGCACTACTTTTGCAGCTTGAGAGTGTTTTGGCTATACA
>VMDO01034042.1:0-17364 GCA_007922755.1 Pedetes capensis | reverse complement strand
TAGGATTTATTTGTAGATTGAGTGCATTTCACCATTTTTCTTTTCTTAATCACTCAAAAAGAAATAAAAACATATAGTATGGTTATTCTAAAGAGAAACTTATACATACTCAAAATACCTTTGGAAAAAATTAGAAAGCATCTTCTTTCCTCTCTATTCCTTTTCTTTCTATTCCTTTTCCATTTCTCTTTCGATAGAAGGGATTCTTCAGGTGTCAATCAAGAGCCTGCATTCTTAAATACCATAGTAAAACTGACCTGTGAAATCATTTTAACTAAAGAATATTTTAATGCAATGTCTGATTCTTTCAAAAGACATTGTAAACAAAACCTTATCTTTCTTGGGTGAAAGATTAAGCAGAAATATCTCCAGAATTTAGTTGTTTTCCCCATCTGTTCTTATCTGTTTTATTCAGAACCTCGTTATTTCATTTCAGCTGGCTTTTTATTTGCATCTTCTACTTTCATCCAATGTCTTAACTGTTTTTTAGGAAAAAAGGTTGAATATATTTAGGTTAATCATCTGCTTAGCATTTCTTTTTTGAATTTCACTATCTATCAGAAATACCCAAAATCTTTAACACACAAGTCAATATCCTTTACAGTCTGGTTCTAAACGAATTCAGCAAATTTCCTATACCTCAAAGTTTTAGATTCCATGTATTTCCTTCCAAAAATGTCATTTGTTTTATTTTATGTTTTCATATGAAGTATACTTTTCTTCATTTGAAAATATTTTCCATGGCACTATGGTACTTATTACTTGAGAATAAAAGCAAAACAAGTACCTTACCCAGAATTTTAGTGTCTGTTATACATAATAGCATTTCTATTTATTATTTCTTGACCCCAGGATAAATTACTGCTTATCTTGGTCACCTAGCATAAGAAGATTAAGTAAAAAATTAATTGAGGAAAGGAGAATTTGGGAATGCTATATGAGCTTGAAACTAAAATGAGTTAGGAGATTTTCAAATTAAATTGATCTTTTTGAATGGTTTTTAAAAATTTAATTTCTTTAAGACCAATATTTGTTGTTGTTGTTAGATGCCATCGAGTCAGTATCCGACTCATAGCGACCCTCCAATAATAATTTGTCAATTATTATTCAAGGGCCCAATATTTAAATTTTATTTACATACCTCAAAGTCAATTTTAATAAGCATGTATTTAATCTTTGTCATACTTTACAATGTTTCATATTGCTCAGATTCTTTTGATAAAGTTACATTATTTCATTATCCAGTGTATGAATTTAAAATAGGTTTCATGAATAGTAGAACCAGGATATTAAACTGAGAAGCATTTTCATTTCTAAGTAAAACAACATGCATACACATGACCATAAGCTTTCTAGTCTTCTTGATTCAGTCTTTTTTGTGTGTGCAAGATAGGCTGACACTTTAAGAGCAATCATTTTGATTTTTTTTCTGCTGAAAGTAATCATTTAACAAAGGTACAATGATAGACTTCAATCAGACTCTTATTCATGAAAATTCATGTTGTAATTACCTTAAATCATTTTTATTTCTTAAGAGTTCTTGAAATAAATTAAATGGAATATATTTCTGAAGAAAATTTAGCTCCATTTTTTTAAAAGAGTAAACATGATATATCTTGACTTGATAGTGCTCTTTCATCTTCTTTCCTAAGGAACTGAACAGACACTGATGGTCTTGTCACCAGTTCCCTCTCACCACATTCATGTATTTTTAAAGATTTTCTTTTTATTGTAAATTCTGTCTGAAAATATGTGAAATGATTATGGCATGACTCAGAACAGAGTTACCTTTTAAAATCAGGACCTAACAATTCATTCATGACCTAAAAAGGACAGATTTTATGCAGACTATCTATATACAAACATGTGATAAAAATAACAACCATTTGATCCAAAATCACTTCTTGTGTGTGTTGCCTTTACTTCTCAAGGATAAAAAAATGGTTGATATTTTACTCAAATATTCATTATTATAATTGCATTCCATTAAATTCAAAAATAGTGATATCTGTAAATGCGAAGTGTCAAAGAACACTAACAGGGGAAACTAGGGAGGATACAGTGGCCCCATACCTTTGCCTAAGACTTGGGTAGAATAATGAGACATTAGAAAGCCTGGTTATCTTGATGGAGAAACCAAAATAAGAGCATGGTATGTGGATCTTTCTCTTTGGACTGCCTGATGTGACTGTATGCGGAGAGTGAGTAGTAAAGAAACAATGTTGAGTGAAGTGCCTGGGCTGATAGGTGAGTGTGTAGCCTAAAAGAATGATGAATCTCTAAATTAAAATAACAAATAAGCCATCAAGCACATCCCAAATCTTTGTGGCCTCAATATTATTTGACTCCTAATTCGGGTTTAGCTCAATTGGTAGAGTGCCACTCCACACTGTCTGAGGACCTGCATTTGATCTCCAGCACCACAAAGATGAGAGAAGGGTGTTGCAGCCCACTCCCCAAAAAATCCTGAAATAATCAGCCAGTAAAAACACTGAGGGTTGCTATGAGTGGGACCTGACTTGATGGCACCTAACAACAACAATTCAAAGAATGTTGGAATTTTAACTTAAGAAAACTTTAGAGGAAAAATTGCACAAGACCAAAGGCAACTGCAATGTCAGTGGCTATTAGACTATGTAGATATTTTCTGGAAGGTCAGCTCCAGCCAATCTCATGGCCATGAGTATAATGAAGATAGATTTCTATGTCAAGAAGTAAAACTGATGACATAACTCAAGCAGAATGTGAATAGCAGGTCAAAGCATGAAAAGAGATGAATGCTGAGGAAAATTCTAAGACAGGTAGTTTCTACCTCTGTGTAACTATGATCGGGCTAATTGTTTAATAGTTGAGTTTGGCTTAAAAAACCAGATTGGAGTAAATTCCATTTAGTGATGCTGTAAATTGCTATTGTAGACTAGCTGCATGTTTAAGAGCATGATGGAGTCATAAGAAATTTAAATTTTTTGTTACTGTGTACACACTACTAAATAACTCATTATACTTCTAAAAGTATTCAACAATCCCTTGTGTATTTGAATTTAAAGTGTGACAGTCATCCTTTCACCTCTCTCGTTGCTCCATTATTTAGTAGAGAGATGCTCATACTGTCCTGGGCCAGGAAACCATTCTGCTGGATATTGTCTGGGCTCAGGACACAGTACCCCAAAATGTAGCACCTTGGAAAATGAGAAAACCCATAGAAGCAAAATCTTCCTTGTATTTCTCCCTTGATGCATTCTCATACAGAAATTCTCTGATCTACTTTGCTCAAGGAGCTGGAATTTAGCTCAGTTAGTAGAGTGCTGCACTGCAGTCTCTGAGGTCCCGAGTTCAATTCTCAGCATGGCAAAAATGGGAGAAGGACCTGGCAATCCACTCCCAAGGCTATCCTGAAACAGCCATTGAAAACGCTATGAGTCAGACACCGACTCGACGGTACCTAACAACATAACAACAACAATAACAACAACAACTTTGTTCAAATGTAGGTCATGAGATCCTTATTGCAGTGGGATCCTGCTCTATATTGAGAGGACAACAGAATCTGAACAAATAGGCCTTACTAAGTTCCTCCTTGTTTATTGCCAGTAGTTCACACCCCCTTTCTGTCTAAACACATGTCTACATGATCATCAATTCTTCATGTAACCTGTGCGTAAAAATGCATACTTTTCTCTGGGTCTTTGCATCTGCATTTCTGAAAGTTCTCAGGGTTTGGTTAATTTATTATGTTTTTCTCCTCCTGATAAATCCTCTGTTATGTCCTATAACAAAATCCTGATATTCCTTGTGATGAGTGAGGGAAATAAAGGACATTTTCTTCCATGCAAGAAATATATCCCCCACCACTTTTAAGAATTCTTTCAACTAAATCCGCAAATTTGAAAATTCTTTACCTCTGATATGAGGATCAACCACAGTCACCTTTCAGTGTCTGCAAGGGCATTGGTCCCAGATTCCTCTGGTGGACTCTGAAATCTGTGGATGCTCAAGTACTTTGTATAAATGGCATAGTATTTAAGTTACGCACAGCTTCCCATGTGATTTAAATCACCTCTATATTACTTATTCCTACTAGAATGTAAATGTCAAGTAAAGAGTTCTTATTTTGTATTATTTAAGGAATAATGAAAGGAAGAAAACATCTGTAGATGCTCAGAATTGATACACATATTTTGCAAGCAGTTTTTTGTCTTGGTTGGTAGAATTTGTAGATCCAGAGCCTATGGGTACAGAGGAGATACTGTATATGAAACTTTTTAAATTAATATGAAATTTAAGGGGGAAAATCTTGAAGTAAATGATGCCACATTCTATGTATTCAGAAGAGAATTTTAGATCCTCATTAGCTTGGAGATTGCACTGAGAGCTCTACACTGACAAAGTTTACTAAGTAGCCTTTACTTACCATTTATTTGCCTTTCCCAGAGTTGCTGTCCCTCTGGTCTCAAAGTCCTTTTGCTTTATATTATCACTTCTCTAAAAATTTACTGTTCTTTATTGAAGGTGCTGGATAAATTGAAATAGAAAGACACCTCTTTGAAAACCATTCATTCTGTGGGTGTGACTCATTTATATTTGAAATATGCATGTTAAATGTGTTTATTTTTCTCTTACTCATCACTCTTTTGTAATAGGTGTCTTTTCCAAGTAAGAATCTATAGGGGTTATTTTTCCTTTCACTTCATCACCTTGTGGACAGTGATAATAATAATGAAATTATAAACCATTGGTAAAGAAACAACTAATTTCAGAATTCTTTCCTGCGTAGTTAAATTTTTTGAGTTCCCTAAATGTTAAATATATGTATTCTTTTGCTTCTCAAGTTCTTCTCTTATGGAAACAAATAAAATCTATACTTGTGTCACCACAAGTAGGTGAGAAAAAACATAAAGACAAAAAACAGAGGAAAAAGTATCAGATAATAAGATACAGAAATAAAGACCAAAAGTTTTATAAACCAGTATGGAAGGAAGGAAGGAAGAAAAATTATTTACAGATATATTTGCAGAGTAGTTGTCACAGTAGAATGTGACATGTTCCAGGTCCTTTGAAAAACTTAAAAAAATTAGATTAGGAAGTACAAGAGGCTGATAAAACAAAGGCCCTGAGGATATGTTCTCATAGAATAAGCCATCTCAGAACTAAACTTCTGCAAAAAGATTTTGGATACATATAGATAGATATCTGAATGAAGTGAAGTGAATACAGGCAGCTACTTCTTTATATCCTAGTGATCTTTCACATTTTGGAGCCACTGACACACACAGGTGCTGACAAAGATCAGAAGGACAGTGAAGAAAAACAACACCAAAACAAGCCTGCTGTGCACCTTCTTGACAGCAGGGTCTGGAGCAAAGTTCCCCTAACTTCTTCAGGCTCCTATGTTTCCTGAGAAATGAAACTATAAGGCTTTTCTTCTTATAACTCATACAAAAACAAAATAAGGGAAAAATATCAAAAGGACATTTGTGAGAATACTAACTTTGAAAGTAGACATATTGACATATTCTATCATTATTTCAAAACTGATTTTTAAAGTGTAGATAGTGAATAATGTTGGGGAATGAAACACAAATATTTGTCCTTCAAAGGTGGTTCATTAAGTGGCAAAACTCAATCTATCATGCATGATTAGGTACTCAAATACTACACTTGATTAGCAAGAAAAATAAGAGCTCATCTCAAAGTAACAAGAAAACATCTCTGCCAACCATATTCCAAATAAACAAATCATATAATCACAGGAAAAACAAAACTCAACACCAAGAAACTCCAGTGTGCCTCTTCAAATGTGAGCACAACACTTCAGAGACTTAGTTACACTGGTGAACAGGATCTTTTGTTCACAAGCACCCTAGCATGTTACATTATGATGTTACTTTTTGTAAATCATACAAAATATCATTCTGGTAGTTGATATTGTAGGAGATCAGAAGATATCAACCCTAAATATTCCATGCGATGAGGGTTTACCTCAATTGGTAGCGTGCTTGCTCTACATGCTTTGAGGCCCTGAGTTCAATCTCTAGCACCCACAAAAATGGGAGAAGGACCTGACAGCCCATTCCCAGAACAATCAGCCATTGGAAACCCTCTGAATAGTATAGAAATGTTTTGTTCTGGTGTACATATGGTTGCTATGAGTTGGACTGGCCTCCGTGGCACCTAACAACAACAATGAATATACAGAGAGATTCAAGGAGCAAAGATAGGCCAGTCAGGAGCTTGGGCCCAGGAATTTGACAGAATAACCCTCGTTACTGTATCTGGCATATAAATTAATTTATACCTGAAATATAAATTTACAGTAGAGCATATGTTGTTGTTGTTGCTGTTAGGTGCCATCAAGTAAGATCTGACTCATAGTGACCCTATGTACAACAGAATGAAACTTTCCCCAACACTGTGCCATGCCCAGAACTATGTTAATGCTTCTCTGCTATTCATAGGGTTTTCAATGGCTAATTGTTTTGGGATTGTTTTGGGAGTGGGCTGCCGGGCCTTCTCCCATAGTAGAGAGTACAGATGTTGTTGTTATTGTTGTTAGGTGCTCTCAAGTCAGTTTCTGACTCATAGCTACCCTACCAACAACAAGAGAAACAGTATTATTACTGCTTATCAGCTATTCATAGGGTTTTCAATGGCTGATTGTTTTTTGGGAGTGATTTGTAGGGTCCTTCTCCCAAGCCTACAACACCTGGTGTTACCAAGTAATCTTCCATACAAATACTAACCAGGCCCATCCCTGCTTAGCTTCCAAGATCTGATAGGGATCAGATGCCCAGTGGTACAGCTGGAAGTTAGAGAGTATAGATAAGGTTTATGAAAAGACAATACATTACTAAGGAATAATTACAGAGAAAACTGAGGCACCTTGAAAAGGTTAGGTAAACCTGGAAAGGAACTTGGGAAACAAACAAACAAAAAAACTGGATTCCCTGGGTGAAATTTGTATAAGGATATTTCTATTTCCCAGAAAAAGTTATAGTCATAAAGAACAAAGTTAGGCAGACTTTCAGAGGGAAAAGTACCCTAGATAGAGAAGATAGTGGGTCAAAGGGAAAGGAGAGGCATGAATGTAGTTGCCAGAGAGAGAAGAGCCAAAGTCAAGAAGGGGAGGGAGATAAAGAAAAGAAAAAAGGAAAGAGACTGGGGACATCTTCCCCCTAACTTCACTCAAACTAGGGCATGCCCAGTCTGACATCAGCCCTGGGTTCCCAGCACTACCACTAGCAATACTGCTAGCAATTAGTAATAGTGAATATACATTGCAAATTTACTTACTGCTAGACATTTATTTCACTGTAAACAACTAGCATATCCATATGCATTCATTAAATTTGTAGTATTTTTGTCACCATTTTAAGGAAGGGTAAATAATGCTTAGAAGGTCAAAATAAATCCAAGACAGGGTCAATCCATGTAATGGATATTAAACAGCTGTGAAAATAAATAAGAAAAGACTTCATATTTTTATGTGAATAATCTCTGATATAAAGTAAAAATACATTGAAAAGTGATCTAAGAAATACTGTCTGTACATGCATGTATTTGCAGAAAAAATATATGTTATCTCACAAAGTTGACATGAGTAGATGGGATACTTAGGATATATATATATATATATATATATATATATATATGTAAAACAGTATGTAGTTTATATTTTTGTGTTTAGATTCATGTAGGTATTCATTAGCTATAAACTGTAAGTAAATGAAAATGATGATCACACTCCTGAATTTTTTAATCATTCTCTTGTTATTCATCATGATTTTATAACCTACATATGAATGCTTAAAATGTTAGTTTTAAATTTTAATGGTCTTTAAATAAGTGGCAGAAACTACTTACTGCCTCTATCTTTTTCTAGTAACCTCTACATCATCCTTTACTGAGCATAAATAGTTCATAGAAAATGCTTTTGAAATCCTTTCATACAGCTACCACTGACCATGGAATTAGTTTCTCAACAGTGAAACGTGTAAAAATTGGGGTGGGGGTATTTGACTTGTACTTCTTAAAAAACAAATACTCCTTAATATTTTTTGCTTTTTCTGAACTAAGAATATCTGGCAAGTATAGATTTTGGGTGCATAACCATCTAGAAAGGTGAGCTCAAGGTGCAGCTTCTTTCTCTGGACTAGCAGTGAGAGAACTAAATTTCTATTTCATTTGAGTCACTATAATTTCAAGACTTTTATAGAAACGTAGGCTATATTTTAATTAATACTAATTAATACTAGTGGCATCATGGGCTGGGATTTAGCTCAGTGGGTAGAGCACTGCGCTGCAGTCTCTGAGGTCCCGAGTTCAATTCCCAGCACTGCAAAAATGGGAGAAGAACCTGGCAATCCACTCCCAAGGCAATCCTGAAAACAATCTGCCATTGAAAACCCTATGAGGGTCGATATGAGTCAGATACCTACTCAACGGCACCTAACAGCAACAACAAAGTGGCATCATTCTAATATACTCTTTTATTGCTTGTGTTTTGATTCTTCAAAGCATTGTAAATTCATCCATGTCTATGCATGCACTTATCATTTATCCATTTTTCTGCTTCATAGCAGTATTGTGCTATACATTAAATGCTTATGTGTGAATTGTTGTTGGTTGTGGTGGTGTTGTCAGATGCCATCCAGTCTGGTCTACCTCATAGGAACCTTTATAGGGTTTTCAGTGGCTGATTGTTTCAAGATGATTGTTTTTCAGGCGTGAACTGCCACGTCCTTCTCCCAATTTTGCAGTGCTGTGGATCAAACCTGGGTCCTCAGAGAGTGCAGAGCAGGTACTCTACCAACTAAGCTAAACCCCAGCCCATTTGTGCACGTGTAGACAGAAATTGTTGTTGTTGGTAGGTGCTGTCAAGTTGGTTTCCAACTCATAGCAACCCTATGTAAAACAAGTGAAACATTATTGTCAGTACTTCTCCATTATTGATTAGGGCTTACAATGGCAAATTGTTTTTCTGAGGAGTGGGTTGGTGGGTCCTTCTCCCGAGCCTACAGCACCTGGTGTTCCCAGGTGGTCTCCCATCCAAGTACTAACCAAGCCTGACCCTGCTTAGCTTCTGAGATCTGAGAGGATCAGGTGCCATGGTGGAATGGCTGCAGACAGACAGAAATTACTTTCAAGTAATTCATGAGTTAAAGATTTATTTTTGGAAAAGCATAAAACAAAAGTCTTGGTTTTGCTTTTAAAAGAATTAATTATTTGCAGACTATCCTATTGTTAATCTCAGCAATAAGCAAACCAACAAATTCAAAGTGGCCCTTTAGATGAGGAGTAGATATACTGAAACTGGAATAAAGTCTGCACAAAGTGTTACAGTGGAACTCAAGCATTTGTGGTAGATTACTTTTTGCTGGATAAAATTTAAAAACTTGGTTGGTAGAACTATAAGGGCAAATTTTATAACTCAAATTTTGTATGTAATCATATGAAATGGAATAGATATAACTTCATATTATATTATGGCAAGTGAAGACAGGTTATATGACATGTGTTTAAGATGTGAGATAATTTTTTCATGAAAATGTACTCAAAATAGTATGTTAAATTTTCTTCCTGAAAGGTATTGTGCTCCATTCTTCTTTGGCGAAAGGCCTAGAGAGTTTTGATAATGTAAAACAACATATACATATTTGAATGACAAATTATTTCATTTTCTCAAGATCATCACTATTCCCTCCTCCCACAAAAGTGAAATGAAACGATTATAATATTGGCTTGGTAGCGCTCTCTCTCTCTCTCTCTCTTTCTCTCTCTATCATTCTCCTGCTCTCGCTTGTTCTCTCTCTCTCTCTCTCTCTCTAAGTAAGAGGGATATATCTATATCTATATCTATGTCTATAGATAGACTGATTTTGTTTTTAATTTTAATCACCTAGTTCCATGAATTTAAGGCTCTTAGAGAAATGAGTAGCCCTGTGGCATCCGATCCCGTCAGATCTCAGAAGCTAAGCAGGTTCGGGCCTGGTTAGTACCTGGATGGGAGACCGCCTGGGAACACCAGGTGCTGCAGGCTTGGGAGAAGGACCTGGCAACCCCCTCCCCAAAATCAATCTGCCATTGAAAACCCTATGCACAGCAGAGAAGCACTGACAATAGTGTTTCCCCTGTTGTACGGAGGGTCGCTATGAGTCGGATACCGACTTGATGGCACCTAACAACAACAACAACAACAGAGAAATGAAGTGATTCATTTAACTGGCAATCCAGAATACATGCCAGATGCCAGAATACATCATAACAGTGATTCAATGAACTCGATACTCACACATTGTGATGTAATAGAACATACATAGTATATAAATTCTATAGATAGGCCCCCCTTTTTTGTAGTATTGGGGATTGCACCTAGTCCTCCTGCATGCTAGGCAAGTGTTTTTCCCCTGAATTCTACCCCCGGGTACCTCCCCCTTTCTAATTTTAATTTTAATTGTAATTGTAATTTTGAGACAGGGTCTTGCTAAAATGTGTAAGCTGCCTATGATCTTGACATTGTGATCCTTCTGCTTCAGATACCTGAGTCACTGGGATTCCAGGCTTGCACTGCAATGCTCTACTTGTTGTTGTTTGGTGCCATTGAGTCAGGATCCGACTCATAGCGACCCTCATAGGGTTTTCAATGGCTGACTGTTTCAGGATTGCCTTGGCAGTGGACTGCTAGGTCCTTCTCCCATTTTTGCGATGCTGGGAATTGAACTCAGGACCTCAGAGACTGCAGAGCAGTGCTCTACCAACTGAGCTAAATCCCAGCACAAAGGACCTGGTAGCCCCCTCCTAAAACATTCAGCCATTGAAAACCCTATGAATAACCTGAGAAACACTAACATAGTGCCTGGCAAACCACAGTGTTGAGTAATGTTTTATTCTGTTGTACATAGGTCACTATGAGTGGGACCCAACTCAAGGGCACCTAACAAAAACTACAACATAGATACAGGTACCAGTAACTTCCCATTCTTCCACTTATTTTTCTTTCCCCTCTTATCTTTGTGTTCCTTCCTTGCTGCTCCATAGATTCAGTGTTGTCTTTGACCTTTCAACTGTTATTACACTGGAGCTTTGTTGGTATGGTGGTAAGGAGTGAAAGCGGAACATTGACATTTCAATCTCTGACTGCAGTTTTCCCAGTGTCCTTCTTTGAATTACAGTTCCATATTATTTTCTTCATCTCTTAGCTGAAACAGTAGACTAGAAGACATTCAAGTGGGAAGAAATCCCCTTTCTCTTACTGGAGAGCATGTTCCCTGAAGAAATCCCTTAGACTGCAAAGAAGGCATTGGCTATGGTGAAGTCCCCAGCTGGATTTAACCATTGTTACTCTCCCTCTTTCTAGAACTATGAGGAGATCCTCCTTGAATTCTAAAAGTGTACCATTCCTAGCAGTAAAGTTCCTAATGGTGTTGACAAGGAGTTGTGTTACCAGAAGGTTTTCTTACTCTTACACCTGCCCATATTCAGTTTCTAGCAATCAAAGTTCTTCTACCAGTTAGTAATTTCAGAATTTTCTACTTCAGACAATCAGATGTCTTCTATGTATCTTTGAATTTGCCTGATCTACCAGATTTTGGGTGATGGTTTTTCTTTCAACCTTCTTTCTCCAATGTGTCTAAGAAAAATCTTTGATTTTTAGTTTGTACAGGCATTTCTTTTACAAGGATAGAAATGATGATGCAAAACATCTCTGCATGTCAGAGCTGAAGCCAGATGAATCTGTCAGTATATTTTAAATTACTTTTCCTTTTTTTTTCCCTTAGAGAAATATATTTTATAAGATGATTGGGTGAATACTATGAGGTTATATTCTTAGTTGTCAAGGGAAGGATGAAATTCTACATCCTATTTTACTTCTATATTCTTTGCCTCACCTTATTTTTACTTAAATTGAAGCACAGGAACACCTTGTGGACAGCTGTTCTGGTTGCTAAAAATGAATTCTGTTAGGTATTGTGACTTTTCACACATCTCAGAGCAGATATAATAAGACTGTAAACATCAGAGAAAGTGATAAAAATATCTCTCTTGGCATGTCCCAATTATCTGTTAGCCTGCTGAGAATAATTGTATTTTGCATGTCACATGACTATTATTTGGCTCAAGGGAATTGGTTTTGTGCTATGAAGACAGGATAGGGTATAGCATATCAGAAAAGAGGCTGAGAGAAATTTTTTAAAGTAAATCCTCTCCAAGCTATTATAATGAACATATATCTCTTTGCATAACCTGCCTCACTTGCCTGTTTACTGTTTCTGGGCAAGAGGAATGGTTAGAGAGGAAAGAGTGGTTTTTTGAAAAGTAACAGGTTGAATTGCAGTCTTAGATTATAATGATGTTTTCAATAATTAGATGCTGTCATTGCTCTAGGTATAAAACATTTTTCTATAGAAAAGGAAAACATTGATCAAAATATAAGAGAATAATTTAAAATCATTAAAAATTCTTAACTGAACAATAGAGATTGAGGGACCAAATGAATTATATTGTTAAACATGAAACAAATGGTGAATTTTTAAGTGCACTTTGAAAAAATACATGATAAAGATAGTTTTCCCAAGATAGTATTCCCAAGAAAGAGGATCCAATTGAATGTGGAAATCATCAAATGTTATCATTAATATCACATGTAAGGAAATTTTTGCTAAAGATCATTCAAAAGCAACTACAGCAGTATATAGACAGGCAACTAATGGAAAATAAAGCCAAATTCAGATGAGGGCATCGAACCAGGGACATCATTGCTGATGTCAGATGGATATTAACCAAAATCAGAGAATACCAAAAAGATATTTGTCTGTGTTTTATCAACTATGCAAAGGCATTTGATTGTGTGGATCATAACAAATTATGGATAACATTGTGAAGAACAGGAATACCAGGACATTGATTTTACTCATGAGGAATCTGTACATGAACCAGGAGGCAGTCATTCAAACAGAACAAGGAAATATTGCCTGGTCTAAAGTCAAGAAACATGTGCATCAGGACTGCATTCTATCACTATACCTCTTCAATCTCTATCCTAAGCAAATAATATAAGAAGCTGGACTTTATGGAGAAGAACATGGCATCAGGATTGGAGGAAGACTCATTAGCAACCTGGATTATACAGATGACATAACTTTGCTTGCTGAATGTGAAGAGGACTTGAAACATTTACTGATGAAGATCAAAGAACACAACCTTTGGTATGGATTGCACCTCAATACCAACAAAACAAAAATCCTTACAACTGGGTCAGTAATCAACTTCATGATAAATGAAGAAAAGATTGAAGTTGTCCAGTATTTTGCTTTACATGTTTCTACAATCAAAACCCCCAGAAGCAGCAGTCAAGAAATCAAGACACATTTCACTGGGAAAAGATGTTGCAAAATACTTCTTTAAAGTGTTGAAAAGTAAAGATGTCTCATTGCAAATGAAGATGTGCCTGACTTATTTAGTGATATTTTCAGTTGCATCATATGGTTTTGAAAATTCAATATTGAATAAGGGAAACACGATGAAAATTGATGCTTTTGAACTATGGTGCTGGAGACAAATATTGAATATACCATGGAATACCAAAAGAACCAACAGATTCATCCTTGAAAAAGTGCAACCAGAGTGCTCTATGAAAACAAGGATGGCTAGACATTGTCTTGCCTATTTTAGACATGTTGTGAGGAGGGACTTATCTCTGGAAGAACATCATGTTCAGGACAGTGGAAGGTAAACAAACAAAAGGGAAACCCACACTAGATTGATTGACACACTATTTTCAACAATGGCTTAGACATAAAAAAGATCCTGTGCTGTCACAGTGTCAGGGAGTGTTTCATTTTATTATACATAGTGTTGCTATGAGTGGGCCTGAATCTAAGGCACCTAACAACAACAAAAAAGATGGTTTTAAAATATAATCTAGCCGTGCATCATGGTGCATGCTTATAATCTCTGATTCAGGAGGCTGAGACAGGAGGATCACAGGTTCAAGGCCAGAGGCAGCAGGATTCTGTCTCAAAATAGAAAACAAAAAGAGGCTATGGGTACAGCTCTGTGTTAGGGTACTTGCATAGCATGCCTGAGAGGCCCTGGGTTCAACTACCCAAACACTGTGAAAGAAAGAAAGAAAAAGAAAGAAAGAAAGAAAGAAAGAAAGAAGGAGAAAAGAAAGAAAACATGAAGAAAAAGAAATATGATACACAAAAACTAGAAACTAACTGCTTAGAAACCTGAAAAGGCCTGAGAATTCAGTTGTGGGTTTTTCTTTATTTATTCTTTCTTTCTTTTTTGGTCCTCATCCCCTTTTGTATTTAAACGAAGACATCTTCTGGGAAAATAATAAGAGGCATTGATCTATTTCTGTAAGAAAATATAGACATTTACTTATAAGACCAAATAACAACCTTCTTTTTCTCCCATCACCAGGTAATTTACAAAAAGCTAATACTTACTGAATGTTTGCTATTTGGTAGACCTTCTTCAAAATGCTTTACAGATAGTAATTTATTACTTATTAGATGACAATACTGTCTCCACTTTAACAATGTGGAAACTCATGTCCAGAGAAGTTTAAAGCTTGCTCAAGGCTATATAAATAATAAGTAGCTGATGTATATCTGGAATACATGCTTTTAGGGAGTATACTAAACTGACTTCTTTAGTTTTCAAAATTTCTTCTTTTTACACCATTTGTGCCAGATGAAAAAAAAATCGCATCATAGTTTATTTGATCAAAATATGTCATGAGAAAGCACTGTCACACTTCACAAGAGTTGATGGAAATTAGATATTTT
The DNA here is from genome assembly GCA_007922755.1 of Pedetes capensis. Taxonomy (NCBI): domain Eukaryota; kingdom Metazoa; phylum Chordata; class Mammalia; order Rodentia; family Pedetidae; genus Pedetes; species Pedetes capensis. The sequence goes on along the minus strand of VMDO01034042.1, from coordinate 2,572 downwards.
TAGAGTTCTGAAGATGGCATTCTAAAAATATTTCTACATTACTGGCATTCTGTAATACAAATGCAAGGAGAATCAAAGCAAGTATGCTCTGTGGTGTCTGTGAAGAAATGCAGTTGTAGTTTTCATCACCAATTTGTCCCATTTTCTTTTAAAACTATCTTCATTGTGACATAATTCACAATTTGTTCAGTCATTTAAAGTATCCAAGTCAATGTTTTTTAATATAGTGATAAGCATATGCAACCATCACTATAATTTTAGAAGATTTTCTTCACCTCAAAAAGAAACTTCAAAACATTAAGCTATCAGTCCCCTAACTTTCAAGCCTCCAGAGATTCAACCTTAAGTCAACATGAATTTCTTTTATGTCTCTATAGTTTTCTCTATTCCACCTATACTAGACATTTTTATGGAAGGAGTCATAATATGTAAACTCTTATAACTGGCTTCTTTCATTTAATATAGTTCATAGAAGCCTTAGCTTTTATCAGTATTTCATTGATTTTTTTTTCATCTTTTTAAAAGTTTGCTTATTTTTTACATTAAAAGGTAACATTGTATATAATAAAAAAACTAAAAATAGGTCTACTGTATGACCCAGCTATAACACTATTGGGAATTTACCCAAAGGGAGATGTCTCATCATACCACAGAGACACCTGCATCTCCATGTTCAATATAGCACTTTCAAGGAGATGGAATCAACCAAAGTGCCCATCAACAGAAAAATGAATAGAAAAAAACTATGGTACATATACACAATGGAATACTACACAGCAATCAAAAAATGAAAAAATGCCATTTGCAGCAAAATGGATGGAATTGAAGACAGTTATTTTAAGTGAACAAACACAAGCTCAGAAAGAGAAATACCACATGTTCTCACTCATATGTGGGAGCTGAATCAAAATTACAAGAAGGAAAAAATCCTATGTGGAGGTTGGATCATAAAAAAAAACTAAAGTCAACTTAGGGGAGAAGGGACAATTTGGGGGTCAAAAAGAAGAAGGGAGGGATCCAACAAAAGGAGGAAATCCTGGGAGAGCAGAGGGGGGAGAGAAGCAACAAGGAGGAATGAGGAATGGGGGAGGGGTGACCTCAGGGTGAACAGCCCATCTTTAATAGTCATGGAAAGAATTATAATAATGCCAATAATACCAAAGAATGGTAATAGTACAGATGGACTAGAAAATTCATGTAATAGTACTGACATGTAAAAAGATAGTTCACTACAGAAATAGTTTCAATCTTAAACATAATTGAGATCCAAGGATATATAGAAAAATATTACCACAAAAAGAAAAGCAAATGGAAGAGGTCTTTGTGGGGTTGGGATGGGGGAAGGAAGTACACAAGAGTGTAAGGAGGAACTTATCTGTCTAATGTACAACAAAATGCATATATGGAAATATCACAATGAAATTCATGTCAGAATGAGTCTCATTAAGTTGTACATTAAAATTTCCAATAAAAATAATAATCATGTACAACATAATGTTTTTAAGTTTTGATGGTTAAATCTAGCTAACTAACAAGAGTTACTTCACACAGTCATTTCAGTGGTCAGAACACTTCACATCCACTCTTAACATTTTTCAAAGCTACAATATATTTTCCTTAACTATTGTCACCATGCTGGACAGTAGATGTCCAGAACTTATTATCTAACAGTAGTTTTGAGTTCTTTAGCCAATAACTCCCTATTCCATTGATGAATATACTAGATGTCGTTTGTCCATTCATCCATTAATAGATACATCTGTTGTTTTTTCACTTTGTGGCAATTATGAATAATGCTACTATAAACATTCGTGTGCAAATTTTGTATGGCATGTTTTCATCTGGATGTACTGCTAGGAATCAAATTGGTGGGTCACATGGTACTCCACAATCAGATTATTTTCCAAAGTGGTGGCACCGTGTAACATCCTCACCAGTAACATATGACACTTTCAATTTTTTACATCCTCATTAACAATTGTTATATGCATTTTCAATTTTAGCTATCCTAATGGTTGTGAAATATTATCTCATGTTTTTATTTACATTTCTCTGATGATTAATATTGTTGAACATCTTTTCATATGTCTATTGGCTCTTTGTTGTTAATCTTTCTTGGAGAAATGTCTATTGAGATTCTATGTCAATTTATTTATTTATTTTAGTAATGAACAAAATAATGAGCTTCATTATGATAATTTTATATATGCATGTAATTTGCTCATTTTCTAAATAGGTTATTTGTAACTGTTAAATTGTAAATGTTCTGTATATATTTTAGATACAATGCTTTATCAGATATATGACTTGAAAATATTTTCTTTCATTATGTAGTTTCTAAACTTTGAAATCCCAAAGTGTAAATTTTGGTGAAGTCTGCTGTACTTATTTTCTTTCTGTTGCTTATGTTTTAGTTATCATAACTAAGAATATTAAACCAAATCCAAGGCCATGAATATTGTTGTTAGGTGTCCTCAAGTCAGGTCCAAAATATAATGACCTAAATACAACAGAACTAAATACTCTCTGATTATATGTTAGGCACATGATCTTTTTTATGTTTAAGTCCATT
>VMDO01034041.1:0-17376 GCA_007922755.1 Pedetes capensis | reverse complement strand
AATTTTGTATCTGAGATTAGGTTGGTGATGGGTTTTGTTTTGAAGTGTAGAAAATTGCGAGTCTGTGGTTGTCTTTCTTGGAGAGAGAGCAGGGCAAATTGGCCAACCTCCTGCCTGGAAAGTTCAAAGGCCCTGGGAGGAACAGAATGTCCTCCTACAGGACTAAGAAAACCTGTCAGGAAGCCTTGTATACGGGGGATCCAGGGTGGCATTTTGGCAGAATTCCATGGCGCCTGTAATTCCCTGATTATCAGAGACACCAATTACCGGCCCCCCAGTGCTCTGCTTCCACATTTCCCCTGCATGTCTAAGCCTATGGCAGACTAATCTATACTCCTTGACATCCCCGAGGTGACATTTGACAAAGTGTGTTCAGAAAACTCTCCATCCCTGATGCCATTTCAGAAACCCTTCATCAACCCCATGCCATGCCCGGATACTTGACAAGGTCATACATGTTTGTATTGGATTTCTAGGAATTATTTCAAGTTTTTCCAAAATCAGAGGAATTGTCAATTCTTCATTGCCCAATTTTTGGTTTAGTATCTCCTACCATGTTTCAACAGGCATCTCATTACTTGTATCGCAGTTCTGTTTGAGATGTTAAGACATGTGGTCTGCTATTATACTACCCCATGGACACAGACCCTGGCAAGCATATTTTCTTACCATTGTGTCACTTTCTAAGTCCATCATGAATCCCTTCGCTTTAGATATGTTTTAGTGAAGGTTAAAGGTAAGGTTAGAATTAGGGTCATCTTTAGATTTTGTGGTGGAAGTAGCTTTATGATAGATTGAGTGATATATGCTGGGTTTTGGAAATACACTTAAAGATAGGGGTTAATATTACCAAGTCTACCTTCCACCTTGAGCCATAAACCCATTCTCTTCTGATATTTGGCTCAATGTGTGCGTGTTTGTATTTCCTTTGCATATGTATGTCTAAATCTGAGTGTGTGTATTTTTGTGTGTGTAGGTTTTTTGGCGACATTCTTTCATCCATCTTATTAGTCTAATGAACACCTGGACCACGAATTCTGTGGCTGGGAGCAATATACTGCCTGATTTCACGGAGTGTTTTCGGGTAGAAGGCCTATGAATAAGGAATGCAACCTACTCGTTTTTACACAATTACACAATGGGATTCTTCCTGTGATCAAGGAGGTTCTTAGGGTCTTTTGGGGGCAGTGATCATCTTAATCAGCCTCCTGAATTGATCCCATAGCTCACGAGTTTTGCATGCAACTGGGGTTAGGTGACGAATTCCTATCTCATGGATAAGGGTGATATGTACCTGTCAGGGAATCGAACTTGAGAAAGGAACTTCTACTTAAATGGCCAGCAGGGTTTGCAACAAATGCAGGGCATAACAAATCTTTTTGAGTCCCATGCAGAGGGACGGAGCGGCCCTAGTATGCCTTGCAACACAGTGTTCAGGGAGTCAGGTATGTGTGCCAAGCTATTGCAACACCAGCCCCCCTCCTCTACATCACAGCATTTTCTCAGGAAATGAAAGATCACCCTCTGTTCCCTAAAGATTTGGATTCAAATGATTGGGCTCAGAAATTGGATTCCTTAACAAATCACATCCAAGGTTTTGATGGGTTTCTTTTGTATTTCTCCTGAAGTGTTCTTAATTTTGTATCTGAGATTAGGGTGTGGATGTGTTTTGTTGGGAAGTGTAGAATATTGCCAGTCTGTGGAAGTCTTTCTTTGAGAGAGTGCAGGGCAAATTAGCCAACTTCCTGCCAGGAAATTTCAAAGGCCCTGGGATGAAAAGAATGTCCTGCTACAGGACTAAGCAAACCTGTCATGAAGCCTTGTATACGGGGTTCCCGGGTGGCATTTTGGCAGAATTCCATGGCGCCTGTAATTCCCTGATTATCAGAGACACCAATTACCGGCCCCCCAGTGCTCTGCTTCCACATTTTCCCTGCATGTCTAAGCCTATGGCAGTCCAATCCATACTCCTTGACATCCCCAATGTGAAATTTTACAAAGTGGGTTCAGAATCCTCTCCATCCTTGATGCCATTTCAGAAACCCTTCATCAACCCCATGCCATGCCCGGATAATTGACAAGGTCGTACGAGTTTGTATTGGATTTCTAGGAGAGATTTTAGGTTTGCCCAAGATCAGAGCAATTGTCAATTCTTCATTGACCAATTCTTTGGTTCAGTCTCTCCTTCCATGTTTCAACAGGCGTCTCATTACTTGCATCACAGTTCTGTATGGGATCGGAAGACATGTGGTCTGCTATTATACTACCCCATGGACACAGACCCTGGCAAGCATATTTTCTTACCATTGTGTACCTTTCTAAGTCTATGATGAATCACTTCCCTTTAGATATGTTTTAGGGAAGGTTAAAGGTAAGGTTAGAATTAGGGTCATTTTAGATTTTGTGGTGGAAGTAGCTTTATGATAGATTGAGTGATATATGCTGGGTTTTGCAAATACCCTTAAAGCTAGGGGTGAATATTACCAAGTCTCCCTTCCACGTTGAAACATAAACCCATTCTCTTCTGATATTTGGCTCATTGTGTGTGTGTTTGTAGTTCCTTTGCATATGTATGTCTAAATCTGAGTGTGTGTTTTTTTTGTGTATGAACGTTTTTTGGCGACAGTCTTTCATCCATCTTATTAGACTAATGAACACCTGGACCACGAATTCTGTGGCTGGGATCAATATACGGCCTGAATTCACAGAGAGTTTTTGCGTAGAAGGCCTAAGAGTAAGGAATGCAACCTACTCGTTTTTAGACTATTACACAATGGGATTCTTCCTGTGATCAAAGAGGTTCTAAGGGATTTTTGGGCACAGTGATCATCTTAATTTTGCCTCCTGAATTGATCCCATGGCTCAAGAGCTTTGCATTCAACTGGTTTTATGTGACGAATTCCTATCTCATGGATAAGGTGTATATGTACCTGTCAAGGAAGGCAACTTTATAAAGGAACTTGTACCTAAATGGCCACCAGGGTTTGCAACAAATACAGGGCATAACAAAGCTTTATGCGTAACATGCATAGGGACGTATCGGCCCTAGTATGCCTTGCAACACAGTGTTCATGGAGTCAGGTATGTGGGCCAAGCTATTGCAACACAAGCCCCCCTCCTGGATATCACAGCATTTTCTCTGGAAATCTAAGAACACCCTCTGTTCCCTAAAGATTTGGATTGAAATGATTGGGCTCAGAAATGGGATCCCTTAACAATTCAAATCCAAGGTTTTGATGGGTTTTTTTTCTACTTCTCCTTACGTGTTCTTAATTTTGTATCTGAGATGATGGTGGTGATGGGTTTTGTTGGGAAGTGTAGAAAATTGCGAGTCTGTGGAAGTCTTTCTTTGAGAGAGTGCAGGGCAAAATGGCCAAATTCCTGCCAGGAAAGTTCAAAGGCCCTGGGAAGAAAAGAATGTCCTGCTACCTGACTAAGAAACCTGTCATGAAGCCTTGTATACGGGGGATCCTGGGTGGCCTTTTGCCAGAATTCCATGGCGCCTGTAATTCCCTGATTATCAGAGACACCAAGTACCGGCCCCCCAGTGCTCTGCTTCCACAATTTCCCTGCATGTCTAAGCCTAGGGCAGACCAATCCATACTCCTTGGCATCCCCGATGTGAAATTTTACAAAGTGGGTTCAGAAACCTCTCATTCCTTGAGGCCATTTCAGAAACCCTTCATCAACCCCATGCCATGCCCGGATATTTGACAAGGTCATACGAGTCTGTATTGGATTTCTAGGAAAGATTTCAGGTTTGGCCAAGATCAGAGGAATTGTCAATTCTTCATTGCCAAATTCTTTGTTTTACTATCTCCTACCAGGTTTCAACAGGCATGTCATTACCTGCATCGCAGTTCTGTATGGGATGGGAATACATGTGGTCTGCTATTGTACTACCCATGGACACAGACCCTGGCAAGCATATTTTCTTACCATTGTGTCCCTTTCTAAGTCCATGATGAATCACTTCCCTTTAGATATGATTTAGAGAAGGTTAAAGGTAAGGTTAGAATTAGGGTCATCTTTAGATTTTGTGGTGGAAGTAGCTTTATGACAGATTGAGTGATATATGATGGCTTTTGCAAATACCCTTAAAGCTAGGGGTTAATATTAGCAAGTCTACCTTCCACGTGGAAACATAAACCCATTCTCTTCTGATATTTGGCTCAATGTGTGAGTGTTTGTATTTCATTTGCATTTGTATGTCTAGATCTGAGTGTGTATTTTTGTGTGTGAACGTTTTTTGGCGAGAGTCCTTCATCCATCTTATTAGCCTAATAAACACCTGAACCACGAATTCTGTGGCTGGGACCAATATACTGCCTGACTTCCCAGAGGTTTTTTGCGTAGAAGGCCTAAGAGTAAAGAATGCAACCTACTCGTTTTTAGACAATTACACAATGGGATTCTTCCTGTGATCAAGGAGGTTCTTAGAGAATTTTGGGCGCAGTGATCATCTTAAGTCTGCCTCCTGAATTGATCCCATGGCTCAAGAGATTTGCATGCAACTGGGGTTATATGACGAAATCCTATCTCATGGATAAGGGTGATATGTACCTGACAGGGAATCGACCTGTGGAAAGGAACTTGTAATTAAATGGCCAGCAGGGTTTGCCGCAAATGCAGGGCATATCAAAGCTTTTTGAGTCCCATGCAGAGGGACGGAGCGGCCCTAGAATGCCTTGCAACACAGTGTTCAGGGAGTCACGTATGTGGGCCAAGCTATTGCAACACCAGCCCCCCTCCTCGACATCACAGCATTTTCTCAGGAAAAGTAAGAACTTCCTCTGTTCCCTAAAGATTTGTATTCAAATGATTGGGCTCAGAAATTGGAAACCTTAACAAATCAAATCCAAGTTTTTGATGGGCTTCTTTTCTAATTCTCCTGACGTGTTCTTAATTTTGTATCTGAGATTAGGGTGTTGATGGGTTTTGTTGGGAAGTGTAGAAAATTGCGAGTCTGTGGTAGTCTTTCTTTGAGTGAGTGAAGGGCAAATTGGCCAACTTCCTGACAGGAAAGTTCAAAGGACCTGGCAGGATCAGAATGTCCTGCTACAGTGCTAAGAAAACCTGTCAGGAAGCCTTGTATACGGGGGATCCCGGGTGGCATTTTGGCAGAATTCCATGGCGCCTGTAATTCCCAGATTATCAGAGACACCAATTACCGGCCCCCCAGTGTTCTGCTTCCACATTTTCCCTGCATGTCTAAGCCTATGGCAGACCAATCCATACTCCTTGACATCCCCTATGTGAAATTTTACAAAGTGGGATCAGAAAACTCCCCATCCTTGATGACATTTCTGAAACCCTTCATCAGCCCCATGCCATGCCCGGGTACTTGACAAGGTCATACGAGTTTGTATTGGATTTCTAGGAATGATTTCAGGTTTGCCCAAGACCAGAGGAATTGTCAATTCTTCATTGCCCAATTTTTGGTTTACTATCTCCTACCATGTTTCAACAGGCATCTCATTATTGCATCGCAGTTCTGTATGGGATGGGAAGACATGTGGTCTGCTATTATACTACACCATGGACACAGACCCTGGCAAGCATATTTTCTTACCATTGTGACCCTTTCTAAGTCCATGCTGAATCACTACCCTTTAGATATGATTTAGTGAAGGTTAAAGGAAATGTTAGAATTAGGGTCATCTTTAGATTTTGTGGTGGAAGTAGCTTTATGATAGATTGAGTGATATATGCTGGATTTTGGAAATACCCTTAAAGCTAGGGGTTAATATTAGCAAGTCTACCTTCCACGTTGAAACATAAACCCATTCTCTTCTGATATTTGGCTCAATGTGTGCGTGTTTGTATTTCCTTTGCATATGTTTGTCTAGATCTGAGTGTGTGTAAAATGTGTGTGTAGGTTTTTGGCGAGAGGCTTTCATCCATCTTATTAGCCTAATGTACACCTGGACCACGAATTCTGTGGCTGGGACCAATATACTGCCTGAATTCACAGAGGGTTTTCGGATAGAAGGCCTATGAGTACGGAATGCAACTTACTCGTTTTTAGACAATTACACAATGGGGTTCTTCCTCTGATCAAGGAGATTCTTAGGGTTTTTGGGCGCAGTGATCATCTTAATCTGCCTCCTGAATTGATCCCATGAGTCAAGAGTTTTGCATGCAACTGGGGTTAGGTGACGAATTACTATCTCATGGATAAGGGTGATATGTACCTGTCAGGGAATGCAACTTTAGAAAGGAACTTGTACTTAAATGGCCAGCAGGGTTTGCAACAATGCAGGGCATAACAAAGCTTTTTGATTCCCATGCAGAGGGACGGAGCGGCCCTAGTATGCCTTTCAACACAGTGTTCAGGGAGTCATGTATGTGGGACAAGCTATTGCAACACCAGCCCCCCTCCTGGATATCACAGCATTTTCTCAGGAAATGTAAGAACACCCTCTGTTCCCTAAAGATTTGGATTCAAATGATTGGCCTCAGAAATTGGATTCCTTAAAAAATCACATCCAAGGTTTTGATGTGTTCCTTTTCTTCTTCTCTTGACGTGTTCTTAATTTTGTATCTGAGATTAGGGTGGTGATGGTTTTTGTTGGGAAGTGTAGAAAATTGCGAGTCTGTGGTAGTCATTCTCTGAAATAGTTCAGGACAAATTGGCCAACTTCCTGCCAGGAAAGTTCAAAGGCCCTGGGAGGAACAGAATGTCCTGCTATAGGACTAAGAAAACCTGTGAGGAAGCCTTGTATACGGGGGATCCCGGGTTGCATTTTGGCAGAATTCCATGGCGCCTGTAATTCCCTGATTATCAGAGACACCAATTACCGGCCCCCCAGTGCTCGGCTTCCACATTTTCCCTGCATGTCTAAGCCTATGGCAGACTAATCCATACTCCTTTACATCCCCGATGTGACATTTTACAAAGTGGGTTCAGAAACCTCTCCATCATTGATGCCATTTCAGAAACCCTTCATCAACCCCATGCCATACCCGGATACTTGACAAGGTCATACGAGTTTGTATTGGATTTCTAGGAATGATTTCAGGTTTGCCCAAGATCAGAGGAATTGTCAATTCTTCATTGCCCAATTCTTTGGTTTAGTATCTCCTACCATGTTTAAAAAGGCATCTCATTACTTGCATTTCAGTTCTGTATGGCATGGGAAGACATGTGGTCTGCTATTATACTACCCCATGGACACAGACCATGGCAAGCATATTTTCTTACCATTGTGTCCCTTTCTAATTCCATGATGAATCACTTCCCTTTAGATATGATTCAGTGAAGGTAAAAGGTAAGGTTAGAAATAGGGTCATCTTTAGATTTTGTGGTGGAAGTAGCTTTATGATAGATTGAGTGATATATGCTGGGTTTTGGAAATATTCTTAAAGCTAGGGGTTAATATTAGCAAGTCTACCTTCCACGTTGAAACATAAACGCATTCTCTTCTGGTATATGGCTCAATGTTGTGTGTTTTTATTTTCTTTGCATATGTATGTCTAGATCTGAGTGTGTGTATTTTTGTGTGTGTACGTATTTTGGCGAGAGTCTTTCATCCATCTTATTAGCCTAATGAAAACCTGAACCACGAATTCCGTGGCTGGGACCAATATACTGCCTGAATTCACAGAGGACTTTCAGGTAAGGCCTATGAGTAAGGAATGCCACCTACTCGTTTTTAGACAATTACACAATGCGATTCTTCCTGTGATCAAGGAGCTTCTTAGGGTTTTTTGGGCGCAGTGATCATCTTAAGTCTGCCTCCTGAATTGATCCCATGGCTCAAGAGTTTTGCATGCAACTGGGGTTAGGTGACGAATTCCTATCTCATGGATAAAGGTGATATGTACCTGTCAGGGAATCGAACTTTAGAAAGGAACTTGTACTTAAATGGCCAGCAGGGTTTGCAACAAATGCAGGGCAAAACAAACCTTTTTGAGTCCCATGCAAAGGGACGCAGCAGCCCTAGTATCCCTGGCAACACAGTGTTCAGGGAGTCAGGTATGTGAGCCAAGCTATTGCAACACCAGCCCCCCTTTTCGATATCACAGCATTTTCACAGGAAATTTAAGAACACCCTCTGTTCCCTAAAGATTTGGATTCAAGGATTGGGCTCAGAAATTGGATTCCTTAACAAATCAAATACAAGATTTTGATGGGTTTCTTTTCTATTTCTCCTGACGTGTTCTTAATTTTGTATCTGAGATTAGGGTGGTGATGGCTTTTGTTGGGAAGTGTAGAAAATTGCGAGTCTGTGGTAGTCTTTCTTTGAGAGAGTGCAGGGCAAATTGGCCAACTTCCTGCCAGGAAAGTTCAAAGGCCCTGGGAGGTAAAGAATGTCCTGCTACAGGACTAAGAAAACCTGTCAGGAAGCCTTATATACGGGGGATCTCGGGTTGCATTTCGGCAGAATTCCATGGCGCCTGTAATTCCCTGATTATCAGAGACACCAATTAACTGCCCCCAGGGCTCTGCTTCCACATTTTCCCTGCATGTCTAAGCCTATGGCAGACTAATCATACTCCTTGACATCCCCGATGTGACATTTTACAATGTGGGTTCAGAAACCTCTCCATTCTTGATGCCATTTCAGAAACCCTTCACCAACCCCATGCCATGCCCGGATACTGGACAAGGTCATACGAGTTTGTATTGGATTTCTAGGAATGATTTCAGGTTTGCCCAAAATCAGAGGAATTGTCAATTCTTCATTGCCCAATTCTTTGTTTAAGTATCTCCTACCATGTTTCAACAGGCATCTCATTACTTGCATCGCAGTTCTGTTTGGGATGGGAAGACCTGTGGTCTGCTATTACACTACCCCATGGACACTGACCCTGGCAAGCATATTTTCTTACCATTGTGTCCCTTTCTAAGTCCATGATGAATCACTTCCCTTTAGATATGATTTAGTGAAGGTTAAAGGTATGGTTAGAATTAGGGTCATCTTTCGATTTTGTGGTGGAAGTAGCTTTATGATAGATTGAGTGATATATGCTGGGTTTTGGAAATACCCTTAAAGCTAGTGGTCAATATTAGCAAGTCAACCTTCCACGTTGAAACATAAACCCATTCTCTTCTGAAATTTGGCTCAATGTGTGTGTGTTTGTATTTCATTTGCATATGTATGTCTAGATCTGAGTGTGTGTATTTTTGTGTGTGTATGTTTTTTGGCGAGAGTCTTTCATCCAACCTATTAGGCTAATGAACAATTGAACCACGAATTCTGTGGCTGGGTCCAATATACTGCCTGAATTCACAAATGGTTTTCACGTAGAAGGCCAATGAATAAGGAATGCAACCTACTCCTTTTTAGGCAATTACACAATGGGATTCTTCCTGTGATCAAGGAGCTTCTTAGGGTTTTTTGGGCGCAATGATCATCTTAAGTCTGCCTCCTGAATTGATCCCATGGCTCAAGTGTTTTGCATGCAACTGGGGTTAGGTGACGTATTCCTATCTCATGGATAAGGGTGATATGTACCTGTCAGGGAATGCAACTTTAGAAAGGAACTTGTACTTAAATGGCCAGCAGGGTTTGCAACAAATGCAGGGCAAAACAAAGCTTTTTGAGTCCCATGCAGAGGGATGGAGCGGCCCTAGTATGCCTGGCAACACAGTGTCAGGGAGGCAGGTATGTGGGCCAAGCTATTGCAACACCAGCCCCCCCCCCAATATCACAGCATTTTCTCAGGAAATGTAAGAACACCCTCTGTTACCTACAGTTTTGGATTCAAATGATTGAGCTCAGAAATTGGATTCCTTAACAAATCATATCCAAGGTTTTGAAGGGTTTCTTTCCTACTTCTCCTGACGTGTTCTTAATTTTGTATCTGAGATTAGGGTGTTGATGGTTATTGCTGGGAAGTGTAGAAAATTGCGAGTCTGTGGTAGTCTTTCTTTGAGTGAGTGCAGGGCAAATTGGAAAACTTCCTGCCATTAATGTTCAAAGGCCCTGGGAGGGAAAGAATGTCCTGCTACAGGACTAGGAAAACCTGTCATGAAGCCTTGTATACGGGGGATCCCGGGTGGCATTTTGGCAGAATTCCCTTCCGCCTGTAATTCCCTGATGATCAGAGACACAAATTACCGGCCCCCCTGTGCTCTGCTTCCACAGTTTCCCTGCATGTCTAAGCCTATGGCAGACCAATCAATGCTCCTTGACATCCCCGATGTGACATTTTACAATGTGGGTTCAGAAACCTCTCCATCCTTGATGCCATTTCAGAAAACCTTCATCAACCCTAACCCATGCCCGGATATTGGACAAGGTCATATGAGTTTGTATTGGATTTCTAGGAATGATTTCATGTTTGCCCAAGATCAGAGGGATTGTCAATTCTTCATTGCCCAATTCTTTGGTTTAGTATCTCCTACCATGTTTCAACAGGGATCTCATTACTTGCATCGCAGTTCTGTATGGGATGGGAAGACATGTCGTCTGCCATTATACTACCCCATGGACACAGACCCTGGTAAGCATATTTTCTTACCATTGTGTCCCTTTCTAAGTCCATGATGAATCACTTCCCTTTAGATATGATTTAGTGAAGGTTAAAGGTAAGATTAGAATTAGGGTCATCTTTCGATTTTGTGGTGGAAGTAGCTTTATGTTTGATTGAGTGATATATGCTGGGTTTTGGAAATACCCTTAAAGCTAGGGGTCAATAATAGCAAGTCTACCTTCCACGTTGAAACATAAACCCATTCTCTTCTGATATTTGGCTCAATGTGTGTGTTTGTATTTCCTTTGCGTATGTATTTCTAAATCTGAGTATGTGTATTTTTGTGTGTGTACCTTTTTTGGCGAGAGACTTTCATCCATCTTATTAGCCTAATGAACACCTGGACCACGAATTCTGTGGCTGGGACAAATATACTGCCTGAATTCACAGAGGGTTTTCGGATAGAAGGCCTATGAGTAAGGAATGCAACCTACTCGTTTTTAGACAATTACACAATGCGATTCTTCCTGTGATCAAGGAGGTTCTTAGGATTTTTTTGGCGCAGTGATCATCTTAAGTCTGCCTCCTGAATTGGTCCCATGGCTCAAGAGTTGTGCATGCAACTAGGGTTAGGTGACGAATTCCTATCTCATGGATAAGGGTGATATGTACCTGTCAGGGAATCGAAATTTAGAAAGGAACTTGTAGTTAAATGGCCACCAGGGTTTGCAACAAATGCAGGGCATATCAAAGCTATTTCAGTACCATGCAGAGGGACGGAGCGGCCCTAGTATGCCTTGCAACACATTGTTCAGGGCGTCAGGTATGTGGGCCAAGCTATTCCAACACCAGCCCCCCCCCCTCGATATCACAGCATTTTCTCAGGAAATGTAAGAACACCCTCTGTTCCCTAAAGATTTGGATTCAAATGATTGGGCTCAGAAATTGGATTCCTTAACAAATAAAATCCAAGGTTTGATGGGTTTCTTTTATACTTCTCCTGACGTGTTCTTCATTTTCTATCTGAGATTAGGGTGGTGATGGTTTTTGTTGGGAAGTGTAGAAAATTGCGAGTCTATGGTTGTGTTTCTTTGAGAGAGAGAAGCCAAGTTAGCCAACTTCCTGCCAGGAAAGTTCAAAGGACCTGAGAGGAAAAGAATGTCCTGCTACAGGACTAAACACACCTGTCATGCAGCCTTGTATACGGGGGTCCCAGGTGGCATATTGGCAGAATTCCCTGGTGCCTGTAATTCCCTGATTATCAGAGACACCAACTACCGGCCCCCCAGTGCTCTGCTCTCACATTTTCCCTGCATGTCTAAGCCTATGGCAGAACAATCCATACACCTTGACATCCCCGATGTGAAATATTACAAAGTGGGTTCAGAAACCTCTCCATCCTTGATGCCATTTCAGAAAACCTTCATCAACCCCATGCCATGCCCGGATACTTGACAAGGTCATACGAGTTTGTCTTGGATTTCTAGGAATGATTTCAGCATTGCCCAAGATCAGAGGAATTTTCATTTCTTCATTGCCCAATTATTTTGTTTATTATCTCCTACCATTTTTCAACAGGCATCTCATTACTTGCATTTCAGTTCTGTATGGCATGGGAAGACATGTGGTCTGCTATTATACTACGCCATGGACACAGACCATGGCAAGTATATTTTCTTACCATTGTGTCTCTTTCTAAGTCCATGATGAATCACTTCCCTTTAGATATGATTTAGTGAAAGTTAAATTTAAGGTTAGAATTAGGCTCATCTTTATATTTTGTGGTGGAAGAGCTTTATGATTGATTGAGTGATATATGCTGGGTTTTGGAAATACCCTTAAAGCTAGGGGTTAATATTAGCAAGTCTACCTACCACGTTGAAACAGAAACCCATTCTCTTCTGATATTTGGCTCAATGTGTGTGTGTTTGTATTTCCTTTGCATATGTATGTCTAAATCTGAGTGTGTGTATTTTTGTGTGTGTACATTTATTGGCGAGTGTCTTTCATCCATCTTATTAGCCTAATGAACACCTGAACCACGAATTCTGTGGCTGGGACCAATATACTGCCTGAATTCACAGAGTGTTTTCAGGTAGAAGGCTTAAGAGTATGGAATGCCACCTACTCGTTTTTAGACAATTACAAAATGGGATTCTTCCTGTGTTCAAGGGGGTTCTTAGGGTTTTTTGGGCGCAGTGATCATCTTAAGTCTGCCTCCTGAATTGATCCCATGGCTCAAGAGTTTTGCATGCAACTGGGGTTAGGTGACGAATTCCTATCTCATGGATAAATGTGATATGTACCTGCCAGGGAATGCAACTTTAGAAAGGAAGTTGTAAATAAAGGGCCAGCAGGGTTTGCAACAAATGCAGGGCATAACAAAGCTTTTTGAGTCCCATACAGAGGGACGGAGTGGCCCAAGTATGCCTTGCAACACAGTGTTCAGGGAGTCAGGTATGTGGGCCACCCTCTTGCAACCCCAGCCCCCCCTCCGCGATATCACAGCATTTTCCCAGGAAATGTAAGAACACCCTCTGTTCCCTAAAGATTTGGATTCAAATGTTTGGGCTCAGAAATTCGATCCCTTAACAATTCACATCCGAGGTTTTCTGGGTTTCTTTTCTAATTCTCCTGACGTGTTCTTAATTTTGTATCTGAGATTAGTTTGGTGATCTGTTATGTTAGGAAGTGTAGAAAATTGTGAGTCTATGGTTATGTTTCTTTGAGAGAGAGAAGGGCAAGTTAGCCAACTTCCTGACAGGAAAGTTCAAAGGCCCTGGGAGGAAAAGAATGCCCTGCTACAGGACTAAGCAAACCTGTCAGGAAGCCTTGTATACGGGTGTCCCGGGTGGCATTTTGGCAGAATTCCATGGCGCCTGTAATTCCCTGATTATCAGAGACACCAATTACCGGCCCCCCAGTGCTCTGCTTCCACATTTTCCCTGCATGTCTAAGGCTATGGCAGACTAATCCATACTCCTTGACATCCCCGATGTGAAATTTTACAAAGTGGGTTCAGAAAACTCTCCATTCTTGGTGCCATTTCAGAAACCCTTCATCAACCCCATGCCATGCCCGGTTACTTGACAAGGTCATACGAGTTTGTCTTGGATGTCTAGGAATGATTTCAGGTTTGCCCAAGATCAGAGTAATTGTCAATTCTTCATTGCCCAATTCTTTGGTTTAGTATCTCCTACCATGTCTCAACAGGCATCTCATTACTTGCATTTCAGTTCTGTATGGCATGGGAAGACATGTGGTCTGCTATTATACTTCCCCATGGACACAGACCCTGGCAAGCATATTTTCTTACCATTGTGTCCCTTTCTAAGTCCATGATGAATCACTTCCCTTTAGATATGATTTAGTGAAGGTTAAAGGTAAGGTTAGAATTAGGGTCATCTTTAGATTTTGTGGTGGAAGTAGCTTTATGATAGATTGAGTGATACATGCTGGGTTTTGGAAATACCCTTAAAGCTAGGGGTAATATTAGCAAGTCTACCTTCCACATTGAAACATAAACCCATTCTCTTCTGATATTTGGCTCAATGTGTGTGTGTTTGTATTTCCTTTGCATATGTATGTCTAAATCTTAGTTTGTGTATTTTTGTGTGTGTACGTTTTTTGGCGAGATTCTTTCATCCATCTTATTAGCCTAATGAAAACCTGAACCACGAATTCTGTGGCTGGGACCAATATACTGACTGAATTCACAGAGCGTATTCAGGTAGAAGGCCTATGAGTAACGAATGCCACCTACTCCTTTTTAGACAATTACATAATGGGATTTTTCCTGTGGTCAAGGAGGTTCTTAGGGTTTTTTGGGCGCAGTGATCATCTTAAGTCTGCCTCCTGAATTGATCCCATGGCTCAAGAGTTTTGAATGCAACTGTGGTATGGTGACAAATTCCTATCTCATGGATAAGCGAGATATTTACCTGTCAGGGAATGCCACTTTAGAAAGGAACTTGTACTTCAACGGCCAGCAGGTTTTGCAACAAATGCAGGGCATAACAAAACTTTTTGAGTCCCATGCAGAGGGAAGGAGCGGCCCTAGTATGCCTTGCAACACAGTGTTCAGGGAGTCAGGTTGATGGGCCACCCTATTGCAACACCAGCCCGCATCCGGGATATCACAGCATTTTCCCAGGAAATATAAGAAAACCCTCTGTTCCCTAAAGATTTGGATTCAAATGCTGGGCTCAGAAATTGGATCCCTTAACAAATCATATCTGAGGTTTTGCTGGGTTTCTTTTCTACTTCTCCTGACGTGTTCCTAATTTTGTATCTGAGATTAGGTGGTGATGGGTTTTGTTTGGTATTGTAGAAAATTGCGAGTCTTTGGTTGTCTTTCTTTGAGTGAGAGAAGGGCAAATTAGCCAACTTCCTGCCAGGAAATTTCAAAGGCCCTGGGAGGAAAAGAATGTCCTGCTACAGGACTAAGAAACGTGTCATGAAGCCTTGTATACGGGGTATCCCGGGTGGCATTTTGGCAGAAGTCCATGGCGCCTGTAATTCCCTGATTATCAGTGACACAAATTACCATCCACCCAGTGCTCTGCTTCCACATTTTCCCGGCATGTAGAAGCCTATGGCAGACCAATCCATACTCCTTGACATCCAATTGTGAAATTTTACAAAGTGGGTTCAGAAACCTCCCCATCCTTGATGCAATTTCAGAAACCCTTCATCAACCCCATGCCATGCCCGGATATTGACAATGTAATATGTATTTGTATTGGATTTCTAGGAATAATTTCAAGTTTGCCCAAGATCAGAGGAATTGTCAATTCTTCTTTGCCCAATTGTTTGGTTTGGTATTTCCTACCATATTTCAACAGGTATCTCATTATTTGCATCACAGTTCTGTATGGGATGGGAAGACATGTGGTCTGCTATTATACTACCTGAAGGACAGAGACCCTGGCAAGCATATTTTCTTAACATTGTGTCCCTTTCTAAGTCCATGATGAATCACTTCCCTTTAGATATGATTTAGTGAAGGTTAAAGGTAAGGTTAGAATTCGGGTCAACTTTAGATTTTGTGGTGGAAGTAGCTTTTTGATAGATTGAGTGATATATGCAGGGTTTGGAAATACCCTTAAAGCTAGGGGTTAATATTAGCAAGTCTACCTTCCACGTTGAAACATAAACCCATTCTCTTCTGATATTTGGTCAATGTGTGTGTGTTTGTATTTCCTTGGCATATGTACGTCTAAATCTGAGTGTGTGTATTTTTGTGTGTGTACGTTTTTTGGCGAGAGTCTTTCATCCATTTATTAGCCTAATGAACACCTGAACCACGAATTCTGTGGCTGGCACAAATATACTGCCTGAATTCACAGAGGGTTTTCGCGTAGAAGGCCTATGAGTAAGGAATGCAACCTACTCCTTTTTAGACAATTACACAATGGGATTCTTCCTGTGATCAAGGAGGTTCTTACGGATTTTCGGGCCCAGTGATCATCTTAAGTCTGCCTCCTGAATTGATCCCCTGGCTGAAGAGTTTTGCATGCAACTGTGGTTAGGTGACGAATTACTATCTCATTGATAAGGGTGACATGTACCTGTCAGGGAATCGAACTTTAGAAAGGAACTTGTGCTTAAATGACCAGCAGGGTTTGCAACAAATGCAGGGCATAACAAAGCTTTTTGAGTCCCATGCAGAGGGACGGAGCGGCCCTAGTATGCCTTGCAACACAGTGTTCAGGGGGTGAGGAATGTGGGCCAAGCTATTGCAACACCAGCCACCCTCCTCGATATCACAGCATTTTCCCAAGAAATATAAGAACACCCTCTGTTCCCTAAAGATTTGGTTTCAAATGATTGGGCTCAGAAATTGGATTCCTCAACAATTCAAATACAAGGTTTTCCTTGGTTTCTTTTCTACTTCTCCTAACGTGTTCGTAACTTTGTATCTGAGATTTGGTTGTTGATGGGTTTTGTTGGGAAGTGTGAAAATTGCGAGTCTGTGGTACTCTTTCTTTGAGAGAGTGCAGGGCAAATTGGCCAACTTACTGCCAGGAAAGTTCAAAGGCCCTGGGAGGAACAGAATGTCGTGCTACAGGACTAAGAAAACCTGTCATGAAGCCTTGTGTACGGGGGATCCCGGGTGGCATTTTGGCAGAATTCCATGGCGCCTGTAATTCCCTGATTATCAGAGACACCAATTCCGGCCCCCCAGTGCTCTGCATCCACATTTTCCCTGCATGTCTAAGCCTATGGCAGACCAATCCATGCTCCTTGACATCCCCGATGTGACATTTTACAAAGTGGGTTCAGAAACCTCTCCATCCTTGATGCCATTTCAGAAACCCTTCATCAACCCCATGCCATGCCCGGATACTTGACAAGGTCACACGAGTTTGTATTGGATTTCAAGGAAAGATTTCAGGTTTGCCAAAGATCAGAGGAATTGTCAATTCTTCATTGCCCAATTCTTTATTTTATTCTCTCCTTCCATGTTTCAAAAGGCATCTCATTAGTTGCATTTCAGTTCTGTATGGCATGGGAAGACATGTCGTCTGCTATTATACTACCCAATGGACACAGACGATGGCAAGCATATTTTCTTACCATTGTGTCCCTTTCTAAGTCCAAGATGAATCACTTCCCTTTAGATATGATTCAGTGAATATTAAAGGTAAGGTTAGTAATAGGGTCATCTTTAGATTTTGTGGTGGAAGTAGCTTTATGATAGATTGAGTGATATATGCTGGGTTCTCTAAATGCCCCTTAAAGCTAGGGGTTAATATTAGCAAGTCTACCTTCCACGTTGAAACATAAACCCATTCTCTTCTGATATTTGGCTCAATGTGTGTGTGTTTGTATTTCCTTTGCATATGTATGTCTAGATCTGAGTGTGTGTATTTTTGTGTGTGTACGTTTTTTGGCGAGAGTCTTTCATCCATCTTATTAGCCTAATGAAAAACTGAACCACGAATTCTGTGG
>VMDO01034040.1:0-17359 GCA_007922755.1 Pedetes capensis | reverse complement strand
GAGGAGGAGGAGGAGGAGGAGGAAGAGGAGGAGGAGGAGGAGGAGGAGGAGGCAGCCAGCTTTGGCTCTGTGGCCATGCGGTGCTCAGGCAGCCACTCAGTTCTGGTGCCCTGACTGATGGCTGGCTGGCCTTCTCCCCAAGGTCCTCCGCCCTCAAAAACCAGGACCCATATGGCCATATCCTTTACAACTTCCCACCCCAGGTGCTCTGTCCTCAGGGAGACCCCTCTGTGTGTCTAGAGCGTGGGGTGCAGCGCTAAGGGCGCGGTGGCCTTGGCTTTCTGTGTTGGTTTCTGACTTTGCTTTCTGCCTGGGAGCAGCCGGGGAGTCGTTTCTGAAAAGGTCATTTCTCCATCAGAAACAATGTCTGGGGTATAAGAGGCAACGAGTCAGAAAATCACAGGTCTCAACTGAGAAATCCCTGAGTGACAACCACGTAGGTGTGGGGGGTGGGGGCCCCTGGCCTATTCTGTGACTTCATCCAACGGCTCATCTATGGAGCTTGGAGCCCCGTGGAGAAGAAATTGTGATTTTAAAGACAATCAGGCTGATGACCTGGGGCCACGCAGGGCCTGGGCGGTGGGAGAGGTGGCTGTGTGTGCGGAAAGCGATTCGCCTTACCAGAGAGGGTCTGGCCCGCTGCCCCTGGCTCCCGGAGTGACCTCGAAGGCCCTGGAATGTCCCGGGTGATAAGAGCATCTTCCATGGGCCACGCCAGGGGATCTGTGCTGATGATGTCACTTATGGGGGGCCTCAGGCCACATAGTGTCGGCTTGATTTCTGGGGAAGGCTAGAGACTCAGGTTAGCCATGCAGGTGGCCGGCAGGGTCTAAGTGACCAAGGGAAACCCTGACCTTGGGCTCAGGGGGCCTCCCTGTTGGCAATACCATCACATCACTGCTGGGAGCCCACCGTGAAAGGATAACTGGAAGCCCCATGCCTGGCCCCCTATACCTGCCCAGGAGCCTCCGCCCTCTGCTGACCTCGGCCTGTGTCTTTCCATTGTAATGCGTCAGCACGGTGAGCATAAGGGACTTTCTGGGTTCTGTGGGTCCTTGCAGTATATTGCTGAACCTGCAGGTGGTCTGGAGGGGCCCTCACACCAGCACCCCAGATCCTCTTATGCTGTGCAGCCTGGGCAGACCATCACCAGTCTAGGCCTCAGTGCCCCCTCTAGATGTGAGCAGTCCACTAACCACAGCCCTCGTTATCCCAGGCAGGCCAGAGGTTAGGAGTCTCCAGGGGAGCAGACAGCAGCTCTACTCACCTGAGCCCTGTCTGAAGCCAGGGCCATGAACGCAGGCCCACAAGGGTAAACCCACGTGACTTGGACTGGAGGACCCATGTGGGTGAACACAGCCACTTGCCTGCTGCTCTCTCCACCACAAAGACGAGATGAGTGAGCTGCTGTGACTGTTCCTCTTCAAAGCAGGACCCGCACCTTCTACCCGCCAGGCTCTGTCCTGCCCCCAGCTACACTGCCCAGTGGGCAGCCACCGGCCACGTGTGGCTGCTGGCGTGACATTTCGTGAACACGACAGAAGGTGTAACACTCAGTTCCTCAGCTGCGCCAGTCACACTCCGAATGCTTTACAGCCACACGAGGCCGGTGGCTGATGCCCTGGGCTGGGCAGCCAAAGACTGTCCCCATGGTCAGTGCAAACCCAGGGCCCCGGGGCTCTGAAGCTCACACTCCTGACACGTTTTGCCCTTGGATCCCTATAAGAACCTGGGAGCCACACAGGGCAGGCCCTGCTATCAGGTCACAGAGGGAGGAAGTGAGTCCCAGGCAGAAGGTTCCAGAAACAGTACCAGCTGTGGGTCTGGACACCCGGTCTGATCTGGACCCTCCCATCAGCCCATGTGCCCCCTGCAAAATCCCTCTGCACTCCAGGCCTCAATTTCCCCACCTGTAGGAGGAAGGGACGAGGTGAGTTGGGGCTTGTTATGGGGGTCCTGGGAGCCTAGGGGCGTGTGGGAAGAGGATAGGACACAGCCTTCCCCTAAGCAGCCGCTCTTCCTTCTCCTTCATCAGCCACCAAAGACGCGGGGCTCCAGGGCGTAAGGTGTGAACACCTGCTCTCACCGGGCTCCCTTGCTGTCCCTGTCCCCGGCAGCTGGGTCCCTCAGCCCCACTGCCCCACTCACCTGCAGCGCGGGGCTCTCCTCGAAGTTGTAGGCGCTGGGCCGGCCCTCCAGGGTGGAGAAGGCCACGTTGCCACCGCTCAGCGGGGAGATGTCGCTGAACTCGGAAGTGCAGAAGGGCACTCGCTCGTCCTCCCCTGGCTGCAGGTAGTGGCCGTCGGGCCGGCCGTAGGTCTTCCAGCAGGAGGCGCTGTAGTACTGGTAGGGCTCCCAGGGGCCGCCGGCGTGGCTGCGCTTGTAGATGGCGAAGCTCTCGGGGCGGCTGGTGTGGAACTTTAGCCTCACGTAGGTGATCTCGTAAGCCTTCCCTGCAGCCAGGAAGACCGACCCAGCTCACCGAAGGGAAGGGGGAGCTGCGATCCTGCTCCGGGGAGAAAAGGGCGGCTGGCCTGCATAAACCTTCTGGGAAGGATGGTCAGAGGCTGCCTGGAGCTCTGGGGAGGGACAGAGCTGACCTGCTTCTTCTCTTTTCATCTTCACCACCTCAGGACCTAGCAAAGTGCCTGACCCCAGGCAGCATTCATGGAGCACCTATGCAGGGCTGAGGGATGGAGGAAGAGAGCCCTTCCTGCAAATTCTGCTGCTGAAGGGTGACTCAGATTCCCCAGAGCAACAAAGACCATGCCTCTCTCTTGTATGGCCTGCCTTTTTCTCTCTGGCCCCTCTGGCTCTGGTCCACAATACCCCAGGGGACTGCCTGCCGCTGCCTGTGACCAACCACTGTCTTCCTCAGGCACTGAGCAGAAATCTCTTTAATCCGCTGCCCAACATCTGGACTCCATGGAAGAGCTGAAACTATCAAACTCTTAGAAGAAAATATAGGAGAAAATTGCTGTGACTTTGGGGTAGGCAAAACCTTCTCAGATATGACACCAAAAGCACACGTGACAAAAGCAAAGTCAGATTCAGTTAAAACCAAAGGCTTTGTCCTTCAAAGAACACTAAGGGGAACAGGGAAAGGCAACTCGCAGAGTGGGAGGAAATATTTGCAAACCTCCCTATGAACAGCAGAGAAACACTGACAATAGTGTTTCCCCTGTTGTACAGAGGGTCGCTATGAGTTGGATACTGACTCAATGGCACCTAACAACAACAACAACAACTATGTCCAATAAGGAACTTATATCTAGAATATATAAAGAATTTTTTTTTTTCGGTATTGGGGGTTGAACCCAGGGCCTCGTGCCTGCATGCTGTGCAAGTGCTGGACCACTGAGCTGCACCCTCAGCCCATTTTTTTCTTTACTTTTTTGAGACAGGGTCTCGCTAAGTTATGCAGACTGCCTCTGGTCTCGAACTTGTGATCCTCCTGCCTCTGCCTCCCAAGCCGCAGGGATTACAGTCATGCGCCACCACGCCCCTATAGATGCCTCCAAAGATACCAAAGATATGTAAATGGCCAACAAACACTAGCTAGGATGGCTACAATCCAAAGCCAGGTAATACCAAGTGCTGACAAGGATGTGGGGATCCCCCACCACACCCAGGCTGCCAGTGGGAATGATACACAGTGCTTTGGATAGCAGGCTGGGAGCCCCTCAAAATGTTAAGCATCTGCCGGGAACCAAGACCGTAAGTAACTTTTTACAAGATACCCTGATGAAAAGGTGCAGGGGGTGGTGAAAATAGCAAATGTTGAGCCACAGGGCATTGTGACCTTTGAATAGAAATTACCATCTGAAAGCGGTTGTCAGGGTTACAGGAGGAGCTGAGGACTTCTGAAGAATCACCTGGCTCCTGTGACTTTCTTGCCCCTCCCCCTCCATGTGTATTTAAGCTACAGCACAACGTTAAAGACTTTGGAGCTTGATCAGACAGCCTGTCTTGCTCTCATCCTTCGTGTCTCTTGTCTCTCTCTCCCATTCATTCGTCCCTTACTCTAGGTCCCTGTTGAACAGCTCCGAGGGCCGGGGCAAGCATAGAGTCAGCAATGACCCAGGAACCCTAGGTAAATGGCTGAGAGAGATGAACACGTGTCCACACAAAAGCTCACACAGACGTCGACAGCAGCACTATTCCTAAGAGCCCCAAAGGGGAAATGACCCAAATGTCCATCCACTGATGAACAAACCAATAATGTGGTCTCTTGTGGAACAGTGTCACTGGGCATTGCAAAGAGATGAAGTCCTGGTCCATGTTACACTGTGATGAACTGGGGGGCATAATGCCAAAACGAAGAGGCTAATCACACACTTTTGTTTTTTTCCTGCGGTACTTGGGAATGGAACCCAGGTCTCACTCATGCTTTTCAAGTGCTCTGCCAATGAGCTCCACCTTCAGTGCATTTTTTACTTTTTATCTTGAGATAGGGGCTGGGACCTAGCTCAGTTGGTAGAGCGCTGCACTGCAGTCTCTGAGGTCCCGAGTTCAATTCCCAGCACTACAAAAATGGGAGAAGGACCTGGCAATCCACTCCCAAGGCAATCTCAAAACAGTCAGCCATTGAAAACCCTATGAGGGTCGCTATGAGTCGGACACCGACTCGACGGCACCTAACAACAACAACAACAACATCTTGAGATAGGGTCTCTCTAAGTTACACAGGCTGCGTCTAGCTTCGAACTCATGGTCCTCCTGCCTCTACCTCCCGAGTTGCTGGGATTACAGGCATGGGCCACCATGCTAGGCAGAAAACCACCTATTAGATGAGTCCACTTACATTAAATACCCAGAACAGCCAAATCCACATAGACAGAAAGTAGACCAGTGGTTTTCAGGGCCTGAGGGGTCTGAATGAGATTTAGGGGGAAAGCGACAGCTGATTTATACAGGGATTCTTTTGGGGGTGATGAAAATGTCCTAAAATTGATTAGGATGGTGGGCACACAACTCTGTGAATACACTAAAAACCAGAGGATAAGATACATGGTACATGAATTACAAAGCTACCGCAGCAGTATATTGACAGGGAATAGCTGAAAAGTCAAGCTGGATTCAGAAGAGGTCGTGGAACCAGGGACATCATTGCTGATGTCAGATGGATTTTGGCCAAAAGCAGAGAATACCAGAAAGATGTCTATCTATGTTTTACTGACTATGCAAAGGCATTTGACTGTGTGGATCATAACAAATTATAGTTAACATTGCAAAGAATAGGACTAGCAGAGCACTTAATTGTATTCATGAGGAGTCAGTACGTGGACCAGGAGGCAGTCATTAGAACAGAACAAGGAAACATCATCTGGTTTAGAGTGGAGAAAGGTGTGCGTCAGGGCTGTATCCTTTCATGGCACCACTTCAATCTCTATGCTGAGCAAATAATCTGAGAAGCCGGACTTTATGAAGAAGTATGTGGCATCAGGATTGGAGGAAGACTCACTAACGACCAGTGTTATGCAGATGACACAACTTTGCTTGCTGAAACTGAAGAGGATCTGAAACATTTACTGATGAAGATCAGAGAACACAGCCTTCACTATGGATTACACCTCAACATCAATAAAACAAAAATCCTTACAACTGCGTCAGTAAGCAACTTCATGATAAATGGAGGAAAGATTGAGGTTGTCCAAGATTTTGCTTTACTTGGTTCTATAGTTGACACCCGTGGAAGCAGCAGTCAAGAAACAAAAGATGCATTGGGAAAAGCTGTTGCAAAAGACTTCTTTAAGGTGTTGAAAAGTGAAGATGTTACCCTGAAGACAAAGATGAGCCTGATTCCTGCCATGGTATTTTTAGTCACATGATATGGTTATGAAAGCTGGGCCCTGAATAAGGGAGACAGGAGAAGAATTGATGCTTTCGAATTATGGTACTGGAGACAAATATTAAATAGACCACGGACTGCCAAAAGAACCAACAGATCTGTCCTAGAAGTACAACCAGAGTGCTCCTTGGAAGCAAGGATGGCTAGACTGTGTCTGATGTATTTTGGACACGTAGTCAAGAGAGACCAATCCCTGGAGAAAGACATCAAGTTTGGGAGAGTAGCAGGTCAATCAAAAAAAGTAAGACCCTCCCCTAGATGGATTGACACAGTGTCTGCAACAATGGGCTTAAACATAAAAAAGATCATGTAGCTAGCACAGAATTCAGCAGTGCTTCGTTCTGTTTTACATAGGGTCCCTAGGAGTCAGACCTGACTCGACAGCACCTAACAACAACAAGGCTGTTTATGCATCTGTGTGTGGTGTGTGTGTGTGTAACCCTCACATCCATTGGCATGGCTACTATCAAAAAATTGTTGGCGAGGATGGCCACTCCCTTGAGCACTGTTGATGGAGATGTAAAGCACTCTGGCATCTGCTCAAGAGACCCAAGTTATGTGACCCAGCACTTCCGGGCACACACCTCAGAGAATTGAAAGCAGGGTTTCTAAGGGATGTACCTCCGTGTTCCTAACAGCAGCATTCACTATTGCCAAAAACTAAAAGTAATCCAAGTCTTCCCATGGATGAATGGATACACAAAGCAGACCTACGCACACAATGGACCATCGCTCAGACTTAACAAGGAAGTTTTGACATAGGAGCCTACCGTACGGATGAACCTGGACGACACGGTGTTAAATGAAAGAAGCCTGTCGCGAAAAGACAAATACTGTGGAACCTGGAAGAGTCACAGTCATAGAGAGAGACAGGAGGGGAAGCTGGGCCACCAGCGATGGGGGAGCAGAGCCAGTGTTTAACGGGACTGAGCTTTGTCTCCCAAGATGAAAAAGCCTTTTGGAAGGGGATGGCGGCGCTGGTTGCACAAGGACCCGACTGTGCTTCAAGCACTGGGCCGCGAAGCATTGAAGCCTGTGAATGGTATGTGGGTCTCACCACAGCAAAAGAAGAAATCAGGAAGACAAATATCTAGGTTCCTTGGGGAAGGCAATTTGGTGACCCGGATGAAGCGCCATGAGAATTGTCCTAACCTCTGCCCCAGGTCTGGGCCCACCACGGCTCTCACACCTGAATCACTGATCAGAATGGAGATTGCCAGGTCTGTGGTCTAACCTGGAGAGAGGGAATAGGTTTTGTCTGATTTGTGATTGCCCAGGGCTTTCTGTGAAGGAGTCTGAAAGTCTAGTCCGTGCTGAAATATTACTCAAGTGTACAAACTACAAGTTTTCAAAGAGAGGAGGCAGGGTGACAAAGGAGCCCTTCTTTGGAAAATTCACAGGAGGAGAAATGCCTAAGTGCGTGAAAATCGTCATCAAGGCACTTTGTAGGGTAGAGAACAATTGGGGCCGTAAGGGAATAGCCACGGGAATGACAGGATGTAAATCCTTACAAAGATCGGAACCACAGAAACAGTTGACAAACAGTTTGCCACACATGGGGGAAGCCGAAGTCAAAATGTTGAAAGGGAAGAAAACGCCGAGAGCGTATGTGTGGAATCATAGGTTGTCTATTTACGAATCTCGGAAGAATAGACCAAAAAGAAAGACGTCCAGCTGGTAAGCGTGTTTACCCTCAGTGCTCTGTGGCTTTCCTTCTTCAGTGTTGCTATATTGTCCCCAGTTTTCTCCCATGAAGCTTGTTCTAATTTAAAACCGGAGAAAACACATTCTCTCAAAAAAAAAATGTTGTAAAAAGCAACTGCCTTGCCATGTTCCGTTTTAAGATGTTTTTCGAAGTTCTGTTGCAGCAGCGCAGCTTGGCACTGTGACTTGGGGTCCCTTAAAAGAAAGCCTGCGTAGCCCACGGCCTCGGGATCTGTCCTGCCAGGTGCGGCTCCGGTGCAGACGTGTCTTCCCTGCAGCCTGCTGGGCAGAGGCTGTGGCAGGCCTGGCGGAGTGCAGCCCGGTGACCACGCAGCGGCCAGACAGCTCTCCGGAGGAGAGCTGGGAGCCACTTAAAAAGTAGCTGGCAGCAAGAAACAGGATCGGGAAAAGGCCGTCCCTGGGATTTCACGTGAACGAGCCACATCATGCGCTTGGACGCGCCGCGCCGCCGCGTCTTCCTTCTTCGCCAAGACAGGAGGTGAGGGAGACGCAGCAACATCACAGAGACTCTGCGGGAAGTGTTTGTTGCCGCGTTAATTAGAAGAGCCAAGAAAGCAGCTTAATCCATTTTTTCTGATGATGAGAGAATTTCTGCCAAAGGCAACCAAAAGGCTGGGAGAGGAAACAGCCCCAAGGCCTTCTAAACGGGAGCAGGGATTAAATCCACAGCTATAACGCCGACTCTCACAAGCTCCGGGGGCCGATGAGACTCAGGGAGACAGAGACACGTGTGCTCCCTGTCTAGAACAAAATGTCGTTCCCAATGGTTAACTGGGGTGCCACTGGTTGGGCCACCCAACTCGCTGTTCCCCCTGCCTGGAAGGCTGTTCCTTCCTCTTCCTACCTGGCTGTTCTGTATTCTGGCTCATCATATTAGACTGAGCACCTACAATGTGCCAGGTACCTTGCTAAATGCTCTCTGTACACTGCCTGCCTGAGATCCCAAAACACTGGCATGTTTGTGCCTCTCAACAACGAGGAGCCTGAGGCTCAGAGAGGAGGAAGGACTCACCCAGGTCCACATACAAAATAGCTGAGCCACTGGGCACGGTGGTGCACACCCCGGCTCAGGAGGCAGAGGCGGGAGGATCGCGAGTTTGAGACCAGAGGCAGTCTGCGTAACTTAGTGAGACCCTGTCCCAAAAAGTTAAAAAAATGGGCTGGGGGTGCAACTCAGTGGTCTGGCACTTGCAAAGCATGCAAGCGTGAGGCCCTGGGTTCAACCCCAGGTACTGCAAAATCAATCAATCAATCAATCAATCAATCAATAAAAATAAAAAAGAAAGAAAGAAAATAGCTGAGCCTCCAATTGACTGCAGCCTCCCAAAGGTGCTGTCCAGAGCCAGCTGCCCCTCCTACCGGGGCTCTGTGTGTCTGCAGGGAGAAAGGGCTTCCCAGAAGGCATTGCTGGTCCCCATGGGGACACGGAGGTCCGACCTGACCCCTCCAGCCTTCACCCACTGCCGATCCTACAGCCACCCAAGCCAAGCACCAGGGCCGCCCAGCCTCGTCCTCTCCCCCAGCTGGGACATTAAAGCCTGTCAGGGACAACATAGGGAGAGTCATAAATCCAGCCGGCCTACATCTGGCACTGACCAGGCAGCGTGAGCTCCCCATAGCAAGGCTTATTTTGGGAAAATGGAAACAAAACAAAGCCCTTTAATTGGAGCCATCTGGGGAGCAGCGCCTGGGGGTGGAGTGGTGGGGGGAGCCATGGGGAGCAGAGCTGGGAACTAGTGGGTGAGGCTGCTGCCCACTGTGGGCATCAGAACCAGGAAGGCAGCGCAAGCCACTCCTACCATGTGGGGATCCAAGCAGGGTCCGAGAGTACCATGGTCCTGCCTCCCACAGTTCCTGCCCTTCCTCATCCACCCCACCTCTTGGCAATCCTGCGTGTGGTGAATTCCCCAGAAGAGCTGGGGACTCCCCTGAGCACAGCAGGATGCCACCAGCCACAAGACCCTGGCTGACCCAGGTCTGGGCCCATCACGGCTCTCACGCCTGCGCCAGAATGGAGATTGCCAGGTCTGTGGTCTAACCTGGAAAGAGGGAATAGGTTTTGTCTGATTTGTGATTGCCTAGGGCTTTCTGTGAAGGAGTCTGAAAGTCTAGTCCATGCTGAAATATTACTCAAGTGTACAAACTACAAGTTTTCAAAGAGAGGAGGCAGGGTGCTCAAGAGCTTGCAATAACTCATAAATAAATGGAGGCAATAAATAGATGAGGGGCCTGGCGTGGTGGCGCATGCCTGTGATCCCAACGACTTGGAAGGCTGAGGACCTCGAGTTCAAGGCCAAAGGCAGCCTGAGCAATTTAGTGAGAGCCTGTCTTAAAATAAAAAGTAAAAAAGGTGCTGGGGGTGCAGCTCAGTAGTGGAGCACTTGGGAGACCCTGGGTTCAAGCCCCCAGCACTGGTTAAAAAAAAATAGATGAAGAGGCAAGAGAATAAAAGGACAAAATGGACAAAAGGGCAATCATAAAGAATGCTCTAGAGAATCATCCAAAGAGCCAGTGAATGCTGACCTCACAAGGCTGAAGGAGTGGACTCACAAATTTCTTGTTTTGCCAGGCACAGTGGCACATGCCTGTAATCCCAGCAACTCGGGAGGTGAAGGCAGGAGAATTGTAAGTTTGACACCAGAGTCAGTCTGTGTAATTTAGTGAGACCCTGTCTCAAAAAGTAAAAAAATGGGCTGAGGGGCAGCTCAGTGGTCCAGCACTTGCAGAGCATGCAAGTGGGAGGCCCTGGGTTCAACCCCCAGTACTACAACAAAACAAAACAACAACAACAAAAATGTCATGCTTTGGCACACAGAGAGATTAAGGAGGTAGGAGATGGCTTTATTTAAAAAAAATTATGAAACAAAATTAACCATCTTCCTATTTCTAAAATGTGTAGTTTAATGGCTTTAGGCACATTCACATTACCACGTAGTAGTCATCACCATCATCTACCTCCAGAACCTTTTCACCTTCTCACACTGGCACTGTCCCCATTAAACACTAGCTCCTCATTTCCTCTCCCCCAACCCCAAGCAGCTCCATTCCACTTCCTGTCTCCATGAAGTTGACTACTCTCTCCACTTCCTGTCTCCATGAATTTGACTACTCTTGGTCTTCCTACCAGTGGAATTCTGCAGCACTTGTCATTTTGTGATTCACTTATTGCCCCTGGCATGAAATCTTCAGTATTCACTCACATTGTAGCACATGTGAGAACCCCCTTCCTTTTCCAGGCATCCTCACTGGGGGATGCACCCCATTTTGCTTGTCCATCATCTGCCAATAGACATCTTGGGTCCTCCATCTTTGGACTACTGTGCAGCAGCAACGGTAGCAACGTGAACTCCTCAGGTGCTTTGACTTTTGAACCCTAGGTTTGGGTCCCTTGTATGATGTCCAATAGCCAGGTGATGTGCAGGAAGTTGCTGAGATGACCTAGTCCAGGGCTCAGGTGAGAGGCTGGACCAGGGCGAGAGGCGCAGGGCAAGTCCCAGATGCGGGCCATGATTCCGACAGGTGAAGCCAGGGCACGAGATGGGGCGAGACCATGCCTGGTGGAGGGGCCAGCACAGGGGCGAGGGGCAGCAGGAGAGCAAGGAGGTGACAAGTTGGGCCAGTGGCAGTGGGGCAGGCAGGGCAGGGAGGAGGCTGTGTAGCTGTGAGCATGGCCGCACAGGCGTGGGGGTTCTGGGCTGGTGCCGCATGGTCTGTTCCTTCGCTCACCCCCTTAGATGGCCCACAGCCATCACTTCCTGGCTCTGTGGTCTTGAGCAAAACACCCGACCTCCCTCCTATCAACTGGGCAAGCAATTTGAGTGTAGTGCCTCAGTTTCCCTGTTTGCAAAATGGGCATAAACACTACAGGGCTAAGCGAGCCAATGGCTGGGAAGCAGCTAGAGAAGTGCCAGGTTGGGCTGGGGTTGTAGCTCAGTGGTGGAGAGCCTGCCTAGCATGCCCTGGGTTTAATCCCCAGCACCACTAAAAAGGAAAGAAAAAAGAAAAAAAAAAAAGTGCGGGACCCGCACACACGGGAATTTTAGCTTTTCTTCTATTTATTCCCCTTGACCCACACTCTCACAGCAGCCTGGGCAGAGGGCCCTGTGTGGGGTGCTGGGGTGCAGCTGTGGAAACAGGATGCCCTGCGGCAGCTCAGAGCTGAGGAGCCGGGGCAGTGACACATCAGCCCAAACCTCAGTGCACTGGGAGACCCGCCTTGGGGACAGCCCTCTTCTTAGCCCTAGGGGGCGCCTCTGTGCTGAGAGGGGTGTACAGGTGTGAGACCCCGTGCCTTCCCGGGGCTGGGCTGGCCCCAGGTGGTTTACGAATGAGGTGTGGGTTACCAGAAGGTGGGCCGAGAAACTGAGCCACGACATCAAAGATGGACAGACAGTGACAGGGAAGTCATGGGCCTTTCATAGCTCTGCTGAGGGCAGTGGCTGCCGCCAGAGTGGGAGCTGACGGGGACAGGCTGGCCCCGGTGCCCATGGGAGGCTGGCTGTCCTCTCCCCGGCTATGGGACATCCCATAGCTCCTAGCAGGCTCTGAGGGGTGGTGGGGAAAGGCTTCCGAGCCTGGGGCCATGGAGGGGCTGCCTCTGCCAGTGGACAGAGGCTACCCGGGATTGCTGCCTTGACCCCCAACGGGCCTGGAGCCCAGTGATCCAGCCGGAACCCCAGGGAGAAGGAAGGGCTTGCACCCCCAGCTCCAGACCCAGCCAAGGCAAACACGGCCGCCCACTCAACAGGAAGTCGAGAAGAAGCCAAAGCCCAAGAGACCAAGCTGGCGCTGGGGCTCTAGGGGGCCTGCAGGGTCCCCCGACGTCCAGCCTCTGCCTGAGGCCTCATGGAGGCTGGCGGTCTCTGGAACACACTGAGCTGCCAGATGGGCTCTGCCACCAGGTGCTCTCATGCCAGCCACAGGGTACATCCTCGGCCTCTTTCATCGGCGCTTAGTATGTCTCGGGCCTCAGGGAGGGCATCCCAACCCCCACTGGAGGGCTGTGCTCCCTGGAGGGCAGCTGGGTGCACGGATCCTCACTCCCGCCTTTCTTCAGCTCAGTCTGTCCCGGGGCTGGCCTTGGCCCCTGGGGGCGGGGACCGCACAGTCAGGCTCACAGCTGTGCCCCAGGGCAAGAGCCAAGTCTCTCAAATACCAAGCGGGAGGCCAGCAGGGGGCCAACGGGAATCTGTCCTTCAACCTCCCCTCAGCTTGCAAGCTCAGAATTCATCTGCCCTGGGACTCCAGAGTCTCTCAGCCCCCAGGAACATGGTGTGCAGGCAGGAGGGAGAGGCGCCCCTGCCCCACCAGGAACCTCGGTGGTCCGGTTCTGCCCAGGACAGAGCGTGAAAGTACAGGACCAGCCAGACCTGCATGCTCCCAGTCCCAAGGAAGCCCAGTTGGGGTGTGCCCAGGGGCGGCCATGTATCGGCCTGTGTGACTCTGGGCAGCTGACCTCATCGTCAAAGCCTCAGTTTCCCCGTTTAGGAAAGAACAAACCCTGCCAAGTCGAGGTGCTGACCCAGCCAATTCCTGGCGCAGCAACTAGCGCTCAACGCTGAACAGCCTGTCACCCCACGACTGTCTTCTCCCCCGGCCTCCCCACTAGGAGGTCCGGGAGCTGCCAGACCCGCTGTGGCCTTTCATCCCAGACAGGAAGGCTCAGCTCAGGGCTGTGGGATCTGGAACAGATGTCTGGAGCTACAGGGGGCTGGGAAAGCAGCGACCTCCAACCCAGGCTCAGCTGGCCTCTCTCTCCAGCCCCCCCCCCCCCCCCCGGGGGGACCCGCCCACTCTCCCTCCCTGGAGCCTTCCAGGAGGAGGAGGATGGGCAGAGAAAGCAGAGGTGGCCTGAAGACTGAGGGGGTCCCAAGCCCACCTGTCTAAACGTCAGGGGACCCCATTCACAGACCTTTGTTTCCCCTAATATCAGGCAATCCACAGCTTAGCTGCAGGAAGCCTAAGCTGCACAGACCCCTAACTGGGCCAAATCTGGGGCTGTGGCCGGCCCCCAGCATACCTCACGTGTAACTGGGGCGTGGGGTGAGGATGTCTTTGGGGACCGGAATGAGGGGCATTCCTCACTTCTGGCAGGGCCCCCTGCACGGTGCCTCAGCCCGAGTGTCCTGGTGCTCCGCTCGCCACTCACACAAGGGCCCACGACTCTGCCTGAGTGCCTATGGCCAGGGTTACCATCCCAGAGATGCCGACTCCTACTGCACAGCGTGGTCGAGGGGACTGAAGTCCAGGGAGGCCATCCAGCCTGCCCAGTCAGTGGCTACCTGGACCTGCGTCCAGAGCCCCATCACGTGACCTCTGCCCCGGGCAAAAGGGAGCCCTGAGCCGGTGCCTGCCCAGGATGCGTGGTGACACTGTCAAGCACCCCTCGCTCCTTCCCTCCTTCCTCATTTCCTGTCCAAACCCTCCATGTGCCTGGTACCGTACCACCCGGTAGAAGACCATTGCCTGGGGAGGGCACCCCAGGGTGCACACCGGTGACGGCTCCACTGCACACTCCCTGGGCAGGGGGCCTCTGAGCCCCAGCACCTCATTTCTCAGGGTTCCAGCCGGGCAGCCCAAGTGCAGGCCTGACACATGGGCACTGCTCGGTACCCGGGAACTGCCCCAATCCAGACACTCAGTGGCTTCTCTTGCCCCACTGCCCACCACTTGGGCCTGGGCCCAGCCATCCCCTCAGCCCCTGGATTGTACCAGCGTGTGTGACACCCTTCCTCAAGGAGTGGTGTCTCCTCCCAGGCCCCCCCCACCGCCCCAGATTCTTCCCCTGCGAGCTGTGTCCAGCCAGCTTCCCCAGCCCCCTGCCCGCCGGCTTCCTGCCCGGGCAGAGACCTTGCCCCACCCACAAGCCCCACGTCGTGGCCCAGATAGAACAGGTGAAGGTGACGCAGCACCTGGGAACAGCTTTTGGGGAGACGAGCAAGCACCTGCCTGCTCTGCGGAGGGGCTTCGATGCCCTCGCCATCGCCCTTCCGAGGCCATTTCCTAACCCTCCGCAGGCTCTGCTACCCAGGCCTAGGAAGAGCCGACTCAGCCACGGGTGGTAACGCTCAGGCCAAGTTCACGCTCTGACCTCCGACCGACACAGAGGTCCACATCCAGACTGCCATTCAGCAGCTGCCTTCCGGCAAAGCACTTAACCTGAGCCCCCATTTTTTTTTTCAGCTGAAAAAACGTGGATAGTTTTATCATCCCACATCCAAACTCACGGGCTCTGGGCGGATTTGGGGGCTTGAAAACTTCTCAGCGTTTGGAACAATGTTGCAGTCCTTACATCATATTGTGTCACCCCCATTCACTGGTTAGGGGGCTCTGGGCTGTACTCAAACGAGATTTCAGCAGCAAAATGCATGAATATTCACTGCGACTAGGACAAACAAAAGTCTATAAACAGCCTCAGGTCAGGGTGAGCAGCCAAACGCGTTATAAAAGTACTCCGAGTTGCCAACGCTCTGGGAGATTTTGATGTTGAAGATAAGGGATAGGGGGGCCGGGTGTGGTGAC
Source organism: Pedetes capensis (assembly GCA_007922755.1). Classification (NCBI taxonomy): domain Eukaryota; kingdom Metazoa; phylum Chordata; class Mammalia; order Rodentia; family Pedetidae; genus Pedetes; species Pedetes capensis. The sequence continues at coordinate 2,262 of VMDO01034040.1, read as the reverse complement.
GCACGCCTGTAATCCCAGCGGCTCGGGAGGCGGAGGCGGGAGGATCGCAAGTTCGTGACCAGAGGCAGTCTACGTAACTTAGCGAGACCTTGTCTCAAAAAGTAAAAAAAAAAATAATGGGCTGAGGTACAGCTCAGTGGTCCAGCACTTGCAGAGCATGCAGGCGCGAGGCCCTGGGTTCAACCCCCAGTACCGCAAAAAAAAAAAAAAAAAAAAAAAAAAAAAAAAAAAAAGATAAGGGATAGGCAAAGATGCTTAGCACAGTGCCAGGCACCGCCAAGCAACTCAGAGAGGGTGCTGGAGGGGGCTGTATTTGGTGGGGGGAGCATTCCAGTTCCCTGCGGCTGGGGTAGGGGCAAAGTGGAGGGTCAGATGGAGGCTCTGGATTTCCATTCCCAGGGACCCAAGGGCTCAAGTGCCTTGGCACTGGGTTGGTAGAGAGTCGTGAGCAAGGCAGAGGGACCATGGCAACTGCCCAGGCTGCCCAAAGGCAGGATGGAGCCTGGTCCTGCCCAGAGGGCTAAACAGTTCTGGTTTAGTGCAGCCTGGCCTGGCTTCTACCCCAAGAATTGCACAAAGCTCAGGGGGCCAGCGGGTCCCTAATGCTGACCAAGATCCCATATTAGGAGCCCTTGCCCTTGAGCGGGGACCAGGTCACCCCATGCATGTCACCTCTCCCTCCTCAGCAGTACTGGGTCTAGGATGGAAACCCATTACCAGGACTGTCGGGGCGCCCAGAGCCACACAGCTCTGCCAAGGGCTCCCAGGTGGCTCTGCTCTCCAGCCCCAAGGGGTCCCCTTCAGTCTAGCCTCCCTGCTGTTCCTGACCCCCCTATATCTGGGTCCTACAGCCCACCCAGGCTGCGCAGCCACTCTCCGGGTCCTGGCCTCCTGATGGGATGGGGACAGGGCACGCCTTGGCAGGGGGGAGCCGCGCTTACCCAGGCGCAGAGTAATGTTGACGGAAGTGGGGTACTGCACCCCGAAGGCCATGGATGGGCTCTGCCACCAGGTGCTCTCGTCCTGGCTGTGGAAGTCCGTGAGGTAGGAGGCGTTGTGGTGGAGCCGGGGGTCTGCGGCGTCGCAGCGCTGGCACTGCGCCCCCGCGCTCGGCGCGCCCACGTGCGGGCAGAAGTCCTCGGCGGGGCTGCCGCACGTGTGCGAGGCCTCGGCCAGCCGCCCGAACGCCGCGTTCTCGAACTCGGGCAGGCAGCGCTGCGGCCGCCCCGCGCCGTCGTAACACGCGCCCATGCCCGCGCGCGCCACCCCGGGCCCCAGCAGCGCCAGGCCCAGCAGGAGCGCGGCCGCCGCCATGGCCGAGGACACCGCGCCGCCGTGCGCGCTGTGGATCCCGCCAGCTGCGGTGCGCGGGGACCGCGCTGGCCGCCAGACTGCCTTCCCCGGCGGGCGGAACCCGCGACGGCTTGGGGAGGTGGAGGGCGGGACCGAGTCGGGGCAGCATCCCAGCCGCCGGGGCGCTCCGCCCCTTCGCACTCACCCCCACCTGCTGGACATGCCGGGGAATGCCCGATGTGGAGTCAGCCGTCAACCCAGCTGCCTTTTCACCATGGCTCTGCTGGGGACAGAGGCCTCTTCCAACCTTCACGGGGTCGGTAAAGATACAGGAAGGGCTGGGATTGAGCTCAGTTGGTAGAGCGCCGCTCTGCAGTCTCTGAGGTCCTGAGTTTGATCCCCAGCACTGCAAAAGTGGGAGAAGGATGTGGCGATCCACTCCCAAGGCAATCCCGAAACAATCAGCCACTGAAAACCCTCTGAGGGTCGCTATGAGTCAGATACGACTTGACAGCACCTAACAACAACAAAGCTACAGGATCATTGCTGCGGTTGGTACTTTTCGACCAGAACCAATGGGGCGTTGGTGCCTTTCTCCTCCTGAGATACAGGGGGCGCGCGAGTCTCTTCCTGGTCTTTACCCTCTGCACTTCTAGCGGTGAAGAGCGCCCTAGGCAGGTTCCAGAGCCGGTTCCTGGCGTTTCCACGGCTCCGGTAACTCTGAAAGATGCTTCTGCTGCTCCCAAAGCAGAGAGAGAGAGTACAACCTGGTCATTGCACAGGGTACCTCATCTCACAGATACCACCTTGGGGGAGAACTTTGCTGCCCATTCCCCAAGTAAATGCCATTCACAAGGCAGCCCTGGCATGCTGTTGGGCAGTTATAGAAACTGAACAGGGGAAACCAAATGACCATAGGACCACATGCAGCCCAGAGCTGGACTTCCAGACTTGCAAAGGGCGGGGGGG
>VMDO01034039.1:0-17317 GCA_007922755.1 Pedetes capensis | reverse complement strand
TATGAGCTTGCTATTTATTGAAAATTGTGTTTTTGAGGGGGAAGAAAGGGGACATGAAGTTTATCACAGAGAAGCCCTGGCAAGAAAATTAGTGACATTTCAAAGCACCCAAATCTCTGCTCCTGGAAAGACTGAATAAGTTCCCAGTCCCCAGATGTCACAGCACAAGTAGACATGTCATCTGCTCCAGGTGGGGGCTGCTCTGGCAGTAGCAGGATGCCTCAACTGTCCTTAGGAAAAGTCAAAGGATTTTATAATCTTCTCCTGGATCTGACCTCTATCTTTCTTTTTAAATAAACCTGTTTTGATTCGAAGTAATATATGCACCAAGTTAAGAACAGTATTCTGCTAGACTACTTCCCACCCTGGTTCTGTTCCCCTGAAGCAACCATATCTAACTTTTTAAAACATCTTGTCTTGTATTTTCTTCCATTTTTCTCAATAAAATGCTTCTGTAGATACTTCTTAATTCATCAGTTTTAGACAATCTATTGACTTACTGCTATAATAGAAAAGGATTTATCTCACTCGCATGCCCTCCACCCCTCCTGCCTGCCCTCTCTCTATATAGATATACATATAGATAGATATTTGTTATATATACTATATAACTACATATGTCTATACAGATCTGTTATATATTATGTAACAATATATATGATTATATGTTATATATAGTTACATCTCTACATAGAGAGATATGTTTGTTATTGAGATATATATATATGTTGTTGTTGTTAGGTGCCCTCAAGTCGGTATCCGACTCATAGCAACCCTCATAGGGTTTTCAATGGCTGACTGTTTCGGGATTGCCTTGGGAGTGGATTGCCAGGCCCTTCTCCCTATATATATATATATATATATGTGTGTGTGTGCGTGTGTGTGTGTGTGTGTGTGTGTATGTATATATATATATATGTATGTATGTATATATATACATATATATTATTGTAGTTAGGTGTCATCGAGTTGGGTCTGACTCATAAAAATCCTATGTGTAACAGAATGAAACACTAACTGACACTGTGCCAAGCATGTGATCTTTTTATATGTTTGAGCTCATTGTTGCAGTCACTGTGCTTCTTCTCATTTTGAGTCATACCCATAGCAAATGGAGGGGTTTTACTCCATTCCCATGATTAAGGTCAACTGTACTTTGAGGAGGCAACTCTTCCCCAGTCATTTCTTGAATGCCTTCCAGGCTGCAGGGGCTCATTTTCCAGCATTGTATTTGACAGTGGGCTGGGATTTAGTTCAGTTGGTAGAGCGCCGCTCTGCAGTCCCTGAGGTCCCAAGTTTGATTCCCAGCACCACAAAAATGGGAGAAGGACATGGCAATCCACTCCCGTGGGAATCCCGAAACAGGCAGCCACTGAAAACCCTATAAGGATCGCTACGAGTCAGACAGAACTCGATGGCACCTAACAACAACAACATATTTGACAGTACTTCTCTGGTATTCATGGGTTTTCAATGGCTAATTGTTTCAAGACTGGGTTGCCAGGTCCTTCTCCCTAGTCTGTCTTAGTCTAGAAGTTCAGCTGAAACCTGTCCACCACTGAGTGGCTCTGCTGGTATCTGAAATACTGGTGGCATAGCTTTCAGCATCACAGCAACATTCAAGCTCCCACAGCACAATAAGCAGACAGACATGGGGGAGATATCTATATGTATAGATAGATAGATAGATAGATAGATAGATTTTTTTTTTTTTTTTGGCTGTACTTGGGAGTTGAACTCAGTGTCTTGCACATGCTTTGCAAGTGCTCTACCACTAGGCTGCATTCCCAACCCCATTTTCATTTTCTTACTTTGAGTCAAGGTCTTATTAAGTTACACAGGCTTCCTCTGACCTTGAAATCATGATCCTCCTGCCTCAGCCTCCCAAATCTCTGGGATTATAGGCATGTGCCACGGCACCTGGCTCCATCTGTAGTTTTCGCTCTTCCATCGATTACCTTCATGACCTTCCAGTGATGCACTTTGTTAAAAGGGGGATGTTAATACACTGATCCTCCCTTCTCCTTGCCTCTCCTTGTTTCACCTCCTAACTTCTGTCACCTATGCTTTTCTTGTCACATTGCAAAAATTAAAATACACTTCCTTTTATTCTATTAGCCATAATAGTCTCTCAAATGGATGCTAATAGTTGAAAATCACTTGAGAAGTATTTCCATTGTTGTACTGTGTAAACACTGTTCCCTGCAGAGCCCAATAGTGTACTGTGACTACAGTTTTCCTCCAGGTATGGGGGTGGGGTGTGTACATTTCGAATTGTCCTTCTTTATTTTTCTGTCCTGTCTTCCTCACATTCACAATTCTTTTTCAAAGTCTTTAGAAGTGTATGCCATTCCATCCCCATTTCCTTTTCTTTTTTTCCTTTTTCTCTGTTTTTTTTTTTTCCAGTCCCCATTTTCATCAGGGACCATCATCATGGCCACCCACTTGTGCCTCTGTTCTCTGGCTTCAACCTGGCCTGGTTGCTCTTAGGCCTGAGCACAGCTCTCAGCCTGGAACTTGTCACCATTCTTCTGGATTTCATCTCCAGCTTTTTTTTCTCCCCAGCCTTCCTCTTTCTCAGTTTACTCCCTCTCTCCTTGCAACTCATCTTCAAGTTGCCTCCTTAAAAAGGATTTATGGGAGATAAATTTTACGAGTCCCTGCAACTTGAATAATGGGTTGGCTGGATACAGAAATCCTATGTTGAAAAGCATTTCTTTCAGAATCGTGAAGGTTGTTGACAGGAGTCTGATGCCAGCCTGATTCTTGCTGCTTTGTCAGTGACCTGATTTCCTTCTTGCAAATCATTAGAACGTTCATTTCTCCTGCTGCTCTTCTGACTCTCCATGAGGTGCAAATTGGTATGAGTTCTTTTCCTGTATTGCAGTGTGCACTCAAGGGGTCCATTCATTCATTCATTCATTCATTCATTTAATTTACTGTTGCAGTCCTAGGAGGTTGACTCCAGGACTTCACACATACTAGGCAAGTGCTCTACTCCTGATCTGCACCCACAACCCCTCTGTTATTTTTATTTTGGAGACAGGGTCTCGCTAAGTTACACAGGCTGTCTCCAGCTAAGTTACCCAGGCTGCCTCCAACTTGCTATCCTCCTGCCACAGCCTCCTGAGTTGCTGGGATTGCAGTTGTGTTCCACAGCTGCTTTTCTAAGTTAGAACTTACATATAGCTCTGTGACTTACATGTTGTAAACTACACAAATAAATATTAAGATAGAAGCATTTCTGACACTCCAAGTTCCTTCATGTTTCCTCCCAGTTGAGAGCATTCCAGAAGTGTCCACTATTCTAACCCCAATCATTATAGATTAGCTTTGCCTTTTTGGGGTGTCATATAAATGGACTTTTATAAGTGTCCTTTTGTGTCTGGCTAATTTTGCTTAACATTATTTTGCTTACATTCACCCAAGTTGTTCCATGTAGAGGTTAGTTCTTTTCATTGTTATATAATATTTTGTTGTGTACATACACTACAATTTATTTATACAAATGTTGATAGACATTGGCAATTGTCCCAATTTTGAGCTGTTATAAACAAAGCTTCTATAACATTCTTGTACATGTCTTTTGGTTGAAACAAGTATTCACTTCCCTTGAATCTGTATCTAGAGTTATAATTGTTGGATCACAGAATAGACACGTATCTAGTTTTTTCAGATGCTGCCAAACACCTTTACAACATAGTTCAAGTAACAAATTTAAGCTATCTTCAGCAAGATTTGAGAGTTCCAATTACTCAACTTCCTTAGTAGTTGACCTTTCATTTTTACAATTCTAGTAGGGGTGTAGCGGTAGTTCATTGTGGTCTTACTCAGTATTTCCCTGAAGACTAATAGCATTGATCACATTTTAATCATTTTTGTACTTCTTTTATCAGCTTGTTTTGTAAAGAACCTGTTGAAATCTTTTGCTCTTTTTTTTTTTTTTTTTTTTTTTTGCAGTACTGGGGGTTGAACCCAGGACCTCGCACTTGCATACTCTGCAAATGCTGGACCACGGAGCTGCACCCTCAGCCCATTTTTTTACTTTTTGAGACAGGGTCTCGCTAAATTACGCAGACCGCCTCTGGTCTCGAACTTGTGATCTTCCTGCCTCCGCCTCCCAAGCCACTGGGATTACAGGCATGTGCCACCACACCTGGCTCCTTTTACTCCTTCTTAGAAACAAATGCTTCTTACTTATGTGTAGGATTTTCCTATATAGTTTGGTTATAACTCTTTACTGAGTATATATGTTGCAACTATTTTTCCAAGTCTTTGGCTTGCCTTTTCACTCTTTATTATTGTCTCTTACTAAAAAGGAGTTCTTAATTTTAATAGTCTTATTTAATGATATTTTCTTTCATGGTTACAGGTTTTATAATTCTATTCAAGAAATCATTGCCTATCCCAAAGTCATGAAGCTACTCTTCTCTAGGAAATTCTCCCAGAAATTTTGTTTCACTTGTCATGTTCAGGTCTATGATCCATCCTAAATTAATTTTTGCATGTGGTATATTATAACCAAGGTTCATTTCTTTTCATATGGATATCTATTTGACCCAGTGCTAAAATGTCCTTTCAATTCAAGTTATTCATCTTTGGCAAATTATCTTGCTTCATTTCTTGGGCACCCTTGATATATTTTCTCTACTTCAGAATTCCTATTATTCCAATGTGTGCAGCCATAGCACCCTGGTATCCAATCCCACCTGATCTCAGAGGCTAAGCAGGGTTGGCCTGGCTAGTCTTTGGATGGATGACCACCTGAGAATACCAGGTGCTGCAGGCTAAGGAGAAGGACTTGGCAGTCCACTCCCAAAACAATCCACCATTGAAAACCCTATGAATAGCTGAGAAGCACTGACAATAGTGCGGGGCATGGGACAGTGTCAGGGAGTGTTTCATTCTATTTTACACAGGGTCACTTTGAGTTGGACCCAATTTGACAGCACCTAACAACAACAAAAATTATTCCAATGTTATGGGAGAAGGACGTGGCAATCTACTCCCAAAGCAATCTCAAAACAATCAGCTATTGAAAACCCTACGAGTCCGACTCACTGTGAGCTGGATCGATTTGACAGCAATATAAATTATGCCAGTATTAGACAACCTGGATTCCTCTGGGCCCCTTCCCTGCTCCCTTTCTCATTCCTTTTGTTGTTTAATTTTTCTGTTTTACTTTCTGAAAGATTTCCTCGCCTTTACCTTCAGTCCTTGTATTGAACTTTACTTCAACAATATTTTTTCTTTCCAAGTACTTTCTCTTGCTCAGTAATTGTTCCTGGCCCCCAGCTCTGCCCTCCTGGTTGTTAGTGGATAGGTCCCTTGTGTGTCACAAGGTGCACCATCTTTCTCCTCATTCGTTGCAGGGCCGCTGCACATAAAGAGAGCCTGACCCACCTAGCCCTGGCTGGAGTTCCAGAGAGGGACCCTCCCAGCTTCCCATGTTTCCTTTCTTCTCATTCTCTCTCTCACTGGCAAAGGTTAGGTTCCCTGGTCATTCAGCCTCTGAAACAGATTTATAGACAGGAAATGTAGAGTGTGTCCCCAGGACCAAGCCCAAGAAGAGGACAGAGGAAGTGGAAAGGGGCAGAGGGGAGAACTGACTTGCAATTCAGTGGCAGCAGAGGCCTTGGCCAACCCCATGAGAGCTCTGGAGTTGGAATTCCCTGCAGAGTTGTCACACCTTGAGGACGAGGCCCGGGAATTTCATCCTCCCTACTCGGTCATCCAGTCCTTGGATGCAGGATGCACTGGACAGGAGACATGACCTGAGCCTAAGGCCCCGTGAAAGGAAGGCAATTATTGGAGAAGGACCCAGGCAAGAGCTGTCTATTGCCCATCTTCCCAGCAGCTGGGGGTATGAGGGCCCCCTCTCGCCTGGGCACCAGCACCCCAGGATCCAGTCCTGTTGGACATACCCACCTCACTCCTGTCAAAATGCATTGTCTGGGTCCTGCAGCATCAGGGGTGTATATAGTCCCTTAGCTTGACAGAAGGCCAAGCATTTTCCATAGCCAGAGTATGCACTGACTTAACCTTAGCGGCAGGCCTGGTGGCCAGAGGAGAGGTGGGGGAGGACCTGCTTGGATGGCGTGTCCCGTCCTGTAAGACAGGTCTCTGCAGTGTCTTCCAGCAAGCCTGGGGCAGTGGGGCTCGTTGGCCTTTAACACAGAAGAGCAGAGCACCTCTGCAGGCCCAAAAGGTCCAGGGGGATCTGAAGATTTGTGTGCCAAGTGCATTGACTCAGATGGTCCCAATGAAAGACTTGGCATCCCACTCCTTCCCAGTCATCCTTTTGACCAGGGCTTCAAACCATCAAAACATAGGGTTCAGGTTCAGCTACAGGTTCAATATGTTAACATTTAGAAGGTTCAGATTTGGTTCAGTTTGGGTTTGAAACTTTAATCCTATGTGTAGATAGGCAAATAAAATTTTCTTCAGTTTTTAAATAGATAATGATAAAAGAGGGGAGAAAAAAAAACATTAAAAGCTGAATCCCAGCCAGGTGCAGTGGCACATGCCTGTAGTCCCAACCACTCCAGAGAAGGAGGCAGGAGGATCAAAAGCTCTAGGCCAGAGGCAGCCTGCATAACTTAGACCTTGACTCAAAATAAAAGATAAAAAATGGGTTTAGTGGTAGAGTGCTTGCAAAGTATATGGAAGCCCCTGGGTTCAACACCCCAGTACCACTGGAAGAAAGAAAAAAAAAAGAAGGAAGGAAGGAGAAAGAGAGAGAGAGAGAAAAGAAGAAAGAGGGAGAAGAAAGAAAGAAAGAGAGAAAGAGAAAAAAGAAAGAAAGAAAGAGAAGGAGGAGAAGGAAGGAAGGAGAAAGAGAAGGAGAGAGAGAAAAAAAGAAAGAAGAAAGAAGAGATGGTTCAGGAAAGTGGGGCTCGGCTCTGCACTGGCTGCTGTGAGGAACCAAGGGTAAGTCAATGACTGGGTATTTCAATAACTGCTCTAGAAGCAAGGAAACACTAACATGAGGCCAAAGCTGTGGATGGGAAGGAAATAGAATCACATTCTCCAGGATGGGAATGGTTTGCCCCTTGTGTGGTTTGGACAGTGAGCGTACTTCTATCTTTGTTTAAACCACATTACAGAGTGGTCTAATTTTCTGCCTCATGTCTTCCTGGTCACTACGTGGTTTTGACCAGTGTTCTGTGAGGGTTTCTGTGTTTATGAGGGGCATAGCTCCTTGCAGCTGCCAGACCTGACTGGTAGAACCAGGCCAGCTCCTGGATGCTAGGGATGGTGCTCTTCTTTTATGAGTCAGGGAGCAGGATAGAGTAGAGTGACATCACAGCAAAGGCCACCATGGATCCCACAGGGAGTTACAGAGCTGGGATGGCCCTTCAGAGTTACTTCACCCTGAGAAACAAGCTGAAGCCGGGCACAGTGGCACACAATCTGTAATTCCAGCAGCTAGGGAGGCAGAGGCAGGAGGATGGCACAGTCGAGGCCAGAGGCAGCCTGTGTAACTTAGCAAGACTCTGTGTCAAGATTAAAACAAAGAGGGGGGACCAGGGGTGCAGTCCAGTGACAGAGCACTTGTAAACTATGTGCAAGGCCCTGGGTTTAGCCCCAGTACGGCAAAACAAAGCAAACAAACAAACAAAAGAATAAAGAAAAGAAAGAAAGAAAGAAAGAAAGAGAAAGGAAAGGAAAATAAAATAAAATAAGATAAGATGAACCCTACTAGCCCCAACACTGAATAGTCATTGGATGTAGACAAGGCATGCAGAGGGGTAAGACTTTGGATGAGGCTGTCTTTGGTTTAAAAAATCCCAGCGAGCAACTCACCTGGGAGCCATCAGCTGCCAAAACTCCCATCTGCTAGGGAATGAATGTCTCCTCCTGAGAGGGGAAGGTGGACCATTCTGCACATCACAGTAGCCAAGACACTGGGTCTATCTCAGCCTCCATCTCCACTGTGTTTCTCTCCCTGCCCCCTTACGTGCATGCGTGTGTGCTCTGCATGGAAATAACACCCTAAAACCTCTTCTAGGAACTGGACCTTCCAGTGGGGAAATAAAGGAACCTAGAGAGTGCTGTTCTCCTTCTGTCCCTTGCACCATACCCACTCCCACCCCTTCAATCTGAAAGATGAGGCAGAGGGAAGAGAAGCTGGGGGACAGAGAGAATGAATGACAGGAAGGACAAGCTCAAGGGCAGTGTCCAGTACCAGAGGTGGGGGATGGAATGAAAACCACTAAAGCTAGGACCTTGGCACCAAAGCCTTCCACTTCAACCCCCAGCTCAGCCCCACATCTTCCTTAGGCATCCTGGGAACAAAATAATGTAAAAGATCCTTCCAAGTAGCTAATCTGCACTACAAAGAGAAGATGGGGGAGAGACGTAAGGCTACAGGGGGAGATTCAAATTGAAAATGCTCAGGGGGCCCCATTAATAAAGGCACAACTCAGCTCCTTATGGAGCGATCCCAGAACAAAGATAGGAAATGGCAGCGTCCCTACCTGAGTGAGGAGGACGGGCGAAGAGAGAGGCGAATCAGGAACTGGTTGACAAACCGGGCTGGAGAAACAAATGCCCCTTTGTGCCTGCAGAGAAACATGCAGGCCTGTGATTTCAATGAACCCTGCTGTGAGGCCAAAACCAGACTCTCTGTCCTACTTCCCACAGTAGGTCTTTCCAGTTGGGTCTGGAACAATTCCTCCCAAGGGGTGGGAGTCTCCCTGGGCTGCCTAGATTTGCCCCCACACACGGAAAGGAGGGAGCACTAACATTGCCAGCCAGTATGTGTCAGGAGCTATGCTGGCTACTTCGTCCCTTATCGCACATCATCTCCAATGGCCCAGGGATGATGATAATAAAATAATGACCATTTCCTGAGAGCTCATTATATATTAGATGCTGCACTTCATCTCATTGTCCCTCACAGTGAAACTGAGAGAACCTATTAATAACCCCATTTTTCTTTGGTAACAGCTTTGTTGAGATATAATTCACTTACTATACAATCGTTCCATTAAAGGGCACAATTTAACGATTTGTAGTATATTCACGGGGCTAGGATTTAGCTCAGTTGGTAGAGCGCCGCTCGGCAGTCTCTGAGGTCCCTAGTTTGATTCCCAGCACCGCAAAAATGGGAGAAGGAGGTGGCAACCCACTCCCAAGGCAATCCCAAAACAATCTGCCATTGAAAACCCTATGAGGGTCGCTATGAGTCGGACACGACTCGACGGCACCTAACAACAACAAACAACAACAAGTATATTCACAGACTTGTACAACCTGTCACCACTATCAAGTTTAGAACATTTCCATCACCCTCAAAAGAAATCCATCCTCTTTACTTATCACTACCCTCCACAACCCTTCCACCCACCGGTCCTAAGCAACCTCCAATCTACTTTCTGACTCTATGGATTTGCGCATTCTGGACACACGTCACATAAGCAGTCTTGTGAAGCGTGTGGTCTTTTGTGACTGGCTTCTTTCACTTGGCATTAAATTGCCAGGATTCAACCGCGTCGTGCTATGTGTCAGCACTCCATCCCTTTTGATGGCCAAATAATATTTTGTTGTGTGGATATACCACATTTTGTTTACCCATTCATCAGTTGATGGACATGTAGGCTGTTTCTATTTGAGTTATTAAGAGTAATCCTTCTATGACCATCTATGTACCAGTTTTTGTGTGGATGTATGTTTTTATTATTTTGAGATGCATCTGCTAAAGTGGAATTGCTGAATCATATGGTAACTCTATGTTTAACCTTTTGAGGAACTGCCCACTCTTTTCCAAAGTGGCTGCAACATCTGACATACTCACTAGCAGTGAAAGGCTCCAATTTCTCCACATCCTCCTCAGCACTTTTTATTATTCATCAGTGTTATTACAGTCCTCCTACAGGGTGTGCATAGTCTCTTATTGTGATTTTAATTTGCATTTCCTCAATGGCTAATGATGTTGAGCATCTTTTCATGCATTTACTGACTTTTTGTATGCTCTGAGTAAGTATCTATTCATATCCTTCACCCTTTTCAAATTGGGTTGTCTTTTTTTATTGAGTTATAAAAGTTCTTTATATATTCTAAATATGCAATCTTTTAAAATCTTTTCGGCCATTCAATGGGTTGTCATTTTGTTAGAGAGTAATTGTTGTTGTTAGGTGCCATTGAGTCAGGTATTACTCATAATAACCCCTATGCACAACAAAACGAAACACTCTCTGACACTGTGCCATGCCCGGCACTATTGTCAGTGCTTCTTTGCTATCCATAGGGTTTTTGGTGGTAGATTGTTTTGGGAGTGGATTGCCTTCTCCCTAGCCAACAGCACCTGGTGTTCCCAGGTGTTCTCCCATCCAAGGACTAACCAGGCTGACCCTACTTAACTTCCAAGATCAGGCAGGATCATATGCTACGGTGCTATGGCTGCAGACTGGATGGTAATAGGCAGGAAGAAAAGGAATTAAAGAGCCTCTGTAGCCACCTATTTCCCAGCCATGTTTGCCAGCCACCCAAGATATGACTGTCAATATAAGCTCCCTCTGAGACAAGCCTTGATCCAGTGATCAGTGCTTCCCTGTCAGGAGGAAGCAAAGGACTAAAATCACCCCTGCATTTAGCCATTTAGGATGATAAGGACTATGTGAGACTTACCCATTCACAGCAAGGAAAAGGAACATTGTTCTATGGAGCCTGCTCCCTTATCAAGATCACAGACTTCTAGATTCCTAATCTTTAGAAACGTCCATTTCTGTGCCCATGCCTTAGAAGGCATTGGAAGTCCATCAGCCCATTCCAGACATGGACTCCAGGAACGTTACTTTCCTCCTCTGCGGGTCAGCTCTGTGCAGCCGTAGCCCTTTGCTAGTGCCCACCTCCATATCTCGAAGGTGTACTATGTAATATCTATGTCTATATTCCCTATCTTTGGGCTGGGATTTAGCTCTGTTGGTAGAGTGCTGTCTGCAGTCTCTAAGGTCCCAAGTTGAATTCCCAGCACCACAAAAATGGGAGAAGGATGTGGCAATCCCCTCCCAAGGCAATCCTGAAACAGTCAGCCATTGAAAACCCTATGAGGGTTGCTATGAGTCAGACACAACTCGATGGCACCTAACAACAACCTAACAACAATTCCCTATCTTTAATAAACTCTATCTATATTTCCTACTGTAGTTTGAGTCTCATATAAATTCTTTTATACGCTGAACACAAAGGAACCAAGGTACTATCTGCTACACCAGGAAGACAGCTGCTGCCAGTCTCCTAGCGAGGCCTCCCAGACCTGCCAGGCCTGCCACCTCACCTTCCCAGGGACATTTTCACCTCCTGGACGGTATTCTTTGAGGGATAAGTTTTAATTCCGATGAAGTCTGATGTATCTTTTTTGTTGTTGTTGTTGTTTTCCATAACCCCTTTGCATATGTAAAAACGGGAAGTGTAGAGATTTAGCAGTTTGCCTGTGAATACATCACAGTAAGTGACAGAGCTAAGGTTCAAACCCAGGTTTGCAGACTCCAGACTTTCCTCTGAGGGCCTGGGGAAGTCACCGCAAGCAGAGGCTGTGCTTCCTGTGATCACACCTCAACTACTCCTTACCAGCACCCCTGATCCCTAGGAGAACAGGTAAACTGTCTCTGCCCATGAGGGTCAGGAATGGTCACTGTGCTACCCTGTCCCAGACACAGTACCTGAACCACTGCTCGGCAAGTCTATCCCAAAGGGCCACAAGGCACAGGAAAGAAACCTCAGCTCCTGCAAAGGTCTATACAGGGTGTCTGGGCAGGTGAGTGGAGAAAAGGAATCTCTCAGCCCATCAACTCGCCAGAGCTCAGGAACTCACCCAGTCACTTTGAGAGATTCTTACAAAGTCCTTCATGCTCTGGTTTAGCATTTCCCATACCTCACCTCATTTTTCTCAATAAATATTCATACCTTCAACAAATGTGTATCAGGTGCCTGTTTGATGCAAAGCGCTAAGCTGGAGAATGTGGAAGATAAAGTGTCTTTATCTTCAGATCACCCTGGAAAAGGAGAGAAATTAATGTCTCCAGCCTAGAGAGGAGGAAGTGAAGGTGCCGGAATATTCATGACTTGGCCGAGGTGACAAAACCAGACAATGGAGACTCAACAGAATCTGGATCTCTGGTCCCCACAGCCAGGCTCTATCTACATCATAGTGAACATCCCATCCACGGAGGTCAAACTCGAGTTTCTCTCTGCCTCTGTGTACCTGTCTATGAATGGGACTCGCCTGTCAGAAAAATCACCAAGACCAAAACAGAAAGGTAGAAATAGTGGTTCTCACAGCAACCGTTCTGCTGAGACATCGTGGCTGCTCCGCAGTCTGGGAGAGAGACTCTTTTGCAGGTGCTGATTCGGCAAGCCAGCTTCTTGCCATGGAATATGGGGCCAAACTTAGCATTTGATTATTATTATTTTATGACTAATTTTCCAGGCAAATCTTTTATTTGTGTAAGAGCCCATCCAGCCCTAAGCACATTCTTCTTGTCTTTGAATTTTATCTCTCTTTTTAATTAAAAAAAAAGAAAAAAAAACTCACATAAGGAGACACATAAATTAGGTCACCATCAAAGACTTCTTTCTCTTCCCAAAGAGCAGTTTTGCACATATTAACCCTCATGCTGCTGCAGACTCAGGGGTGGCTGTCCAAGTCCCTTTGCCACACTAGGTAGATTCTTCTCTCTACAGTGAGTGGCTTGGGCTCCACCCTTCCAAAAGCCCTTTCCAGCCAAAACATTCTGGGCCCTCATTTCTAGACCTGAACCACAAAAAATCACAGCTCTATGTACCCGGAATGGAAGGGGACCCAAGTTGCACAGTGACCTCAAATGCAAACCAAGGACACACTCTACCTGCTCTGGAGGATGACAGGTCCATTTGTTGAGCATCTGTTTTGTGTCAGAAACTTCATCTTTAATCTTCCATCACCAGTGTGAGAAGCAGCGAGAGCAATTCTTTTAAAGTATAAGTCAGATCATATCATTCTTCTGCTCAAAACCCTCCACAACTTTCTTTTCATTTGGAGTCAAAACTGAAATCCGAACAATAACCACCAAGGGCCTACATGACCCACCATGACTCGATTCCTCTCCTGTCCCCTCACCCCCAGGTGATGCCAGTCTGGCCACACAAGGCTCCTCTCTGTTCTGTGGACTTCCCTCGCCTGCTCTTGCCTCGGGGGCTTCACACTGGCGGCTCCCTCTGCCTGAAATTCGCTTCCCCCAAACCAGTGGGTTTTCAAGCAGGGTGTTGCCCCAACAAATGACTTTTGACAAAATCTGGAGACATTTTTGGTTGTCATAACTGAGGAGAGGGTATGTAGTACATAGAGGCCAGAGATGCTGTTAGAGATCCTAAATTGCACAGCATGGCCTTCCACGGCAAAGAACAGCCCATTCTAGAACATCAGTAGTGTGGAGCCTGATAAACCATTACTGAGAGGCTTTTGTGACTCACTCCTGCCCTTCCTTCAGGTTTCCACTCTGCCCCCCTTATAGGAAGTAGGAAACATTCCAACTCAGCAGTCCCCATCTCCTGACTGTCTTGGCTTTCCCGTCCAACCCTAGTCATCTCTGTTTTCTAGCAAAAATACAAGGTCTCTGGGGGCAGGAGTTATTCTTATTTTATATATAGCGAGAGAGTATGTGTGTGTGTGATGCAGAGAGTTGAATCCAGGGCCTTGCATGTGCTAGGCAAGCACTCTACCACTGAGCTACACTGAGCTTTTTTATTTTTATTTTGAGTCCAGGTCTTGCTAAGTTACACAGGCTTCCTCTGGCCTCAAACTCAGATCCTCCTGCCCCAGCCTCCTGAGCTGCTGAGATTACAGGCATGGGCCATGGTGCCAGGCCAGGGACTTTGTGTTGTTTGCTGCAGTATTCCCCAGCACAAGGCAGACGTGCTAAACAAACAAATCTACCACCTGTGTTTTAGACCTGTGGAAAGTGAAGCTCAGTCAGGCTTTTTTCTCAATCTGAGGGCACTGTGCTTGCTTCCCAGGACCCCCTTCAGGGCTAAGGCCCCCACTCCCCAGGTGCCAGGACTGTTGAGTCTTGGGTGCCCACAGCTGAGTCCCTTTATAGGCATGTCCCTAGCCCAAAGCTGCCTCATCAGAGCTGCCATCCCTTCCTTGGAAAGCTCACCTCCAAGGGCCGGTCAATGAGGGGTACAGGAGTCCCTCCTGTTATCTTGATTTGGCCGACTCTCCCGCGGTGGGATCAGCTGTGGCTGCTGATGCACCTGCGCCAGGATTCAACCTCTCCACTGCCCTGTGCTTCTTCCCTCACCCCATCGTAGGTGTCGTCCAAGGTGCAGACCCCTTAAGCCCCCAGCACATACCTCACTCTCCCGCTCTTCCATGCGGCCTCTGCCTTGACGTTGGCCAGTCAATGATGGGCTAGGACTGGAGGTGTCGCAGTATGACATCTGAGACATCATGGTCCTCTGGGACAGACAGACCCCCAACGGACCTACCAGTGGGGAGCGGGCCGAAGGCGAAGCAGAGCAGACACAGGAAGGACCCACGACGGGCCACACCCCTGGAACACACCCCAGAGCAGCGTCACATGCTGAAGGTCAGCAAAACAGGTCCCTTCTCCCAGGCTCAGGACAAAGGCCCTGCTGCCTCCAGGGAGGATCCCAGCCCACAGAGTCCACAGCAGCCACTGCCCTGTGGGTCCCTTGGGGTAAACCTGGACAAAGGTGTGCTGTTTTCATGGAAAAAGGTACAGAACTCCCAGGCCCTGGCTGTGGTCTCTCCAGCTGACTCAGCTTGGTCCTTGGCCCTGTGAAGCCCAATGTGCCCCCGACCCCATCCTCACACCTCTCCTGAGGCTTGGCTCTGACCTGATGGCCACCTTTGTCTCTCCTGCAGCCTCTCTCCTGCCTTTCTCCTTGGTGTCTGGGAAGGCTAAGGCTTGAGAAATTCTCCAAATATACTCAGCCTTCCTGAGTGACTCTGTTGCCCAGGCCCAAGTTTTGCCTCTCCGATGCTCAACAAATGTCCTGAGAGGAGAAAGGGGGAAAGAAAGGAGAAGGAGGAACGAGAAGGGAAGAGCACCTTGAGGTGAGGGACAGGGTGCACTGTGTCTGTTTCTTTCAATGACTCAGGCCTCCAAAGCATGGTTGAGGGGCTTCTGCCGCACTCTGACCTTCCAGGGTGGGTCCCTTGCCTCCATCTTACAGCTGGTAACACTGAGATGCAGGAGGAAAGGGGAGCTGGGTGTGGTGGCCGGTGCCATGCACCTGTGACCCTAATCCCAGCACTCGGAAGGCTAAGGCAGGAGGATCACAAGTTTGAGGTCAGCCTGGGCTACACAGTGACACCCTGTCGAGGAAGGAAGGCAAGAGAAACACAAAAGAAGACTTTCCTGAGCACATCGAGAGGCAGCAGCAGGACGTTGGGATCTCAGGCATCCTCACCGCCTGGTCGTGCTGAGCCACTCGCTCGGTGTGAAATACCGCTGTGCACAGATTCCATCCACGCAGTGATCAGGGAGCGGGAACAGATGCTCACAGACAGATCAGAGCCACATCAGCAGGAGCAAAGCGACTCTGAGCATTCTTCACAGCCCCTGCCGGCTTCTAGAATAGGCGGCGGGGCCCTCAGAGCTGCACGGTTTCTGGGAGGACAACCCTGGTGCCTGGGCTCTGCCGCTCCCTAGTCATCCTCAGCCTCCAGCGCCAGCTTCCGAGGCTGAAAGGGCAAAGCCCAGCTTCATTTCTGCCTCCTTACTGTCCTTGGTGAGGTCCTTCCCTTCTCTGGCTTCTGTCTCCTGCTTGTAGGCTTCTTTGTGCTGGAGGCGATGGATCCTGAGAGCCCTTTGCCGATGGAAGACCTCCAGACTCCAGGGCACCGCAGGTAAGAGACACTCACCAGTGGGCCCCAGAGTGAGACTGATGTAGCCATCCCCCTCACGGGCCTGAACTCTGGCCTCCACTAGCCAATTTTGTGGTGCAGCTGCAGCCCCTCCCTTGCCTTCCTCAGGGTCTCTGCGCCTCACCCCCTGGTTCTGGGGCTGGAGCCTCTCACAGCTGAAGAGAAGGAAGAAGACCAACACTTGCTAAGCACCTGTTCTTTGCCAGGCACCGAGCTGTGGGCTTTTGCACACATTTCTTGCTAGAAGCCTTTCAGTGAGTAGGCTTACTCTCGGCAGAGAAATCTGAGGCTCAAAGGAGTTCAGTAATTTGCTCAACATTGCAGAGCTCTTGCTTGTCAAAGCCAGAGTTCCAGCCTGGAACAGTACAGGTTGCCTTTGCATTGTCAGAGAAGTTGTTCCCGTGAGAACCCAAACCCCAGTCCCATGCATTTCTGGAGGAGGAAGATAGCATGATGCCAGGTTTCTAGGCTCATGTGAGAGAGGTGACCAGACATAGTGGAAGAAACTCAGACTCTAGAGGAAGCAGCCTTGAGATTGGCTAGTTCTGCCTCTTGTTCGCTGGGTGCACTTGAGCACATTACAAGCTTGGTTTTCTGATCTGGAATGAAAGGGTATTAATACCTACTTCAATGGTGCAAGAATTGACCTGACAATGGATATGGAACTACCTAGCATAGAGTATGTGTGCGATCAGTGTAATGTTCCTGCCCTTTCCTCCCAGCCTGGCCCCTATCTTTGCCTCAGGTCTTGCTTCTCTCAGATCTTAAGCCTGAGAGATGGATGTGGATGTGCTCACCTTAGCAAAATATCTCTGCCACAAAGACATGCTCACGAGAGGGGTTTCTTCCTCCACCCACAGAGCCTCATCGAGGAGGCCCAGCACCACCGTGGCCACAGCAGCCAGGCCAGCCTCAGCGGGCTCTGCCTTCCTCCCCCTGCACCTGGGCGCCTGCCATCGTCTCGCACTCCCTCCAGCTGAAGGTTGGCACATGGATGCTGCAAACCAGATGTTTCAGTTTTGCTAAGAGCAGCTTAAATAAAGCCTTTAAAACAATAATTTTCAGCCATCAAAGGAGCATTTCTCTTCTGGCTTCATCTTTCTGATGCACAAGAGATTTTTCAAAGAAGAAAAGGGGGAGGGAAGTGAGCTTTCTTTAAAGTAGGAATGTTTTCAAAAGCACACAGACTTTGCCACTATCCTTCGACCTTTCTGGTATCTCCAAAGAAAGGGAAACAGAACTTCGGGGAGGGGCCAATTTTCCCCAGCCCTTGACACACACCTGCAGCTCCAGAAGATGTCTGAGGAAAGCTGATCAGGTTGTGGCCATCTGAAAATCCCCTTAAGGCGGAGTTTAAAGAGATCTACACATGGAGGTGGGCTGGGATTTAGCTCAGTTGGTAGAGTGCTGCGCTGCAGTCTCTGAGGTCCCGAGTTCAAT
>VMDO01034038.1:0-17373 GCA_007922755.1 Pedetes capensis | reverse complement strand
TTGTTGTTGTTGTTAGGTGCTGTCGAGTCGGTATCCGACTCATAGCGACCCTCATAGGGTTTTCAATGGCTGAGTGCTTCGGGATTGCCTTAGGAGTGGATTGCCAGGCCCTTCTCCCATTTTTGCGGTGCTGGGAATTGAACTCAGGGCCTCAGAGACTGCAGCGCAGCGCTCTACCCACTGAGCTAAATCCCAGCCCGTGAAAATTACTAGTGGGATCTTATTTGAGATCATTAATGCCTTGTTACAAAGCATATTAAAAAGGGAAATTGAGTCTCTTTTATTTGAAATGTGAAGTGCAGTGTAGAAAGACACTGAGAAAACATGCAAAAGTCTGAAGTCAGAGAGGAATGAGCAGAGTGGGAAGGCTTAGGAATTATTCTGCATCTGGAAACAAGAGGGCCATATGGAGCACTTTTCACAGAAAGAAACGAGGAAACTCGAATGTGAAAGACATATTTTTAGTGAAGACAGATAAGTGGTATCACAAAAGGCTTGTCAAAGGCAAATGGTGAAACTTTAAGGTCAGTCAATTTTATTCTTGTTTCTGGATTATCTTTTAATGCCAACTTGAAGTATAGCTGAAATGAAGAGGACACATCGCTTTGTGTTTATGAAATGCTGAGAAAAGTGCAGAAATTTTAACAGAAACTATGACCTTCATTCAGTTACCACCCTCCTGTATTCTCATGCTGTCATTTTCTGCATTCTCAGTGTTTTCACTTTTATCATATTAAAGGAAGTAAATCTCTCTAGAAAAAAAAGCTAGGTTTATTACAAGTCAACTTCTCACCTGCTTTTGGCACTCAGAGTCTTATCAAGCAATGAGAGGACAATAAAAGCTCTAGATTTGAAAGCATTAATGCCTAATGATCTACAATCTCTCTTTGAAGATGTGGGTATCTGTGGGTTGATATAGAAAATTTTTCTATGCTAGGTTAAAGT
Source organism: Pedetes capensis (assembly GCA_007922755.1). NCBI lineage: Eukaryota > Metazoa > Chordata > Mammalia > Rodentia > Pedetidae > Pedetes > Pedetes capensis. Next base: position 16,428 of record VMDO01034038.1, on the reverse strand, counting down.
GGGGATAGGGACAAGGGGAAATGCACGTTTGGGAGACAGAAAGCTCTCTCTTGGCTAGAGTTGTAAGATAAAATGCAAGTACTCAATAAAATTTGAATTTCAGGGTCTCAGTTTATAACTCAGAAGTAGAGCACTTGTCTACTATGCACTGGGCCCTGCTAAACATGAATTTTAGTTAAATAAGAAATAATTTCAGTATATTACCCAATGTTTAAAATATTTCTTGGCAAATTTATCATTTGTCTTTCTGAAACTCAAATTTAATTTGGAATTAGTATTCTATATATTTTTACTGCTTACTCTGGCAAGATTGGTCCTAGTACAGATGCAATAATGAAACTAAACATGTGGAAGTTGGAGCTGTCTGTCTTTCATGCTTAGCATAGAAGGATACTTGGGAGACACATTTTCACAGATTTCCAAATCCATGTCACACACCACATAGATCTACTTTCCCATATAGGCTTTTGGAACAGCTGCTCCATGATTCCCACATGTAATGAGCTAAAACTTTGGAGACTCTTTGAATGAAATAAATGTATTGTACCTTTGGGAAGTATATGAATAATTGGTGGCTAGAGGATGGGCTGTAGTAGACAGAATATACTACTTCCCCAATTATGTCTATACATTAATTCCCAGAAAACTCATGTTAACTTTCACAGCAGAGGGGACTTTTAAAATGTGACTAACATAAGGATCATGAGCCAGAGAAATTACTCTGGACTATCCTGAGGTAAGGGATATAATCATAAAAGTATTTATAAGAAGGAGGCAGTAAAGTCACAGGCAATGAAGACAATGTAACCAGGCACTATGAAACATGTCTGTAATCCAGGGACTCAAGAGGCTGAGGCAGGTGAATCTCAGGGTCAAGGCTAGAGGCAGCCAGTGCAACTTAGTGAGATCTAGTCTCAAAATTTAAAAAAAAAGTAAAAGGGGCCAGACGGAGTAGTGCAATCTGCTAATCCTAGTGATTTAGGAGGTGGCACTAGGAGAATTATGGGTCAGAGACCAGAAGCAACTTGCAGAAATTATCAAGGGTCTTGTTAAAAATAAAAAATGGGTTCGGGCTATTGCTCAGTGGTAGAAAACATGCAAAGTATGTGTGAAGCCCTGGGTTCAGCCCCCTAGTACCACAATAAATAAGTAAATAAATAAATAAATAAATAAATAAATAAAACAAAGGGCTACATGTGCATCTCAGTGATAGAGCACTTATGTGGCATGTATGATGCCCTGGGTTCCACCCCCAGTACTGCAAAAAATGTGATAATGAAAGCAGAGAAAGAATAAGTAATGTGATATTGAAAGAAGAGGAGATATGAAAATATAAACAGTGATCTAAAAGTCAGAGAGAGAGACTTGAAGTTGCTACATAGCTTGCTTTAATGATAAAAGAGGAGCGCAATGAACCAAGTGATTCAGGCAACCTCTAGAAACTAAATAAGACAAGGGAATGGATTCTACTTAGAGCCTCTAAAAGAGACAATCTCATGGATATTTTAGCTCACTAAAACTAATTTGATATTATTTAACTAGAGCAATATTGGATAATAAGTTTATGTTGATTTAAGTCACTATATAGTAACTACCTGTGTTATGCAGAAGACACAACTCTGCTTGCTGAAAGTGAAGAGATTTGAAATATTTACTGATGTAGATCAAAGAACTCAGGCTTCAGTGTGGATTTTGCATCAACATCAACAAAATGAAAATCCTTACAACTGGGTCAGTGAGCAACTTCATGACAAATAGAAAACGGTTGTTGTTGTCCAAGATTTTGCATTAGTTGGTTCTATAATCAACACTTGTGGAAGCAGCAATCAAGAAATCAAAAGACACATTGCATTCAGAAAAGCTGTTGCCAAATCTTGTTAAAGTGTTGAAAATTAAAGATGTCACATTGAAGATGAAAGGAGCCTGACTCATGCCATGGTATTTTCAGTTGCATCCTATGGTAGTGAAAGCTTGACACTGAATAAGTGTAAAAGAATTGATGGTTGTGAATTATGGTGTTAGAGATGAATATTGAATATAACACTGACTACCAAATGAACCAACAGATTCATCTTAGATGAAGTGTAACCAGAGTGTACCCAGAAGCACTAATGGCCAAAACTGCATCCTATGTTTTTTGGACATATATTCAGGAAGGACCAATCCCTGGAGAAGGACACTATGTTTGGGAAAATGGCTCTTCAATGAAGAATAGGAAAACCCTGAACTAGATGGATTGATGCAATGTCTGCAACAATGAGCTTAGACATAACAATGATTGTGTGCCTGGCACAGAATCAAGGAGTCTTTCCTTCTATTGTACATAGGGTCACTATGATTTGGACCTGGCTCAATGATAACAACAACAAACAACAACTAGTTGTAGTGGCAACAGGAGACTATTGGGCTCACTTTCTGAGGTGAAACTTAAATGAATTTAGTCAATAGAATAAACTACAATTCTTTTCTCTGTAGTTGGTTTAAGTGCCATAAATCGTATTCTTCCTCCTCCTCCATTATCTACTCTAATTTCCTTTCTCTCTCAGCTATTGCTTCTTGAAGACTTTGGTAGCTTACCTGGTGTTGCCACTACAATTCTCCCTTTCAATATATCTGAGTCCTTGATAATCATACCCTTCTTGGGTGAGGATTATTGCAGTACCCACTCACAATTACAACTGAACAAGTGAATTCAATGTGGTTTCTAAATGCACAGTCTAGATTCTACATTTATTCTTTTTTGCCTCCACTGTATAAAAGCAACCCTATTTCTTTTTGTTTCAGGATCTATTATCTCCACAAAAATGACAACTCTTTTGCTTGCTTGCTACTCTGTAGGTGCAATGAGTCTAAAGTTCCATAGTGGAAGCTGTGGCTTGTAGTTCAATAGGAATTTTGCTGTCTCGAGGCAATATTGTGCAGGATTTTGGTAATCAGAACCGCTAAACTTATGCATCTTATAATCATAAAAATAGGGAAGCAGATAATCCTCCTTTGGGTCATTGAGAATGATGATAAGTGGAATCCTTTCTGATTCCACCCTTTGGTCTGTTAAGGACAAAATTCTATACTACATAAATTTCTGGACATTCATCCACCTTTTCAAAGTATTTCCATGGACCTGACACTTTGATTTATTGTTGTTGTTGTTGTTGTTATTGTTGTTGTTGTTGTTCAGTACTTTTTGGTTGAACTGGGCCTTTCACATGCTAGGTAAGTGCTCCACTGCAGAGATACACCACATTCTCCATATATGTGTGTGTGTGTACATATATATATATATATATATATATATATATATATATATATATAGAGAGAGAGAGAGAGAGAGAGAGAGAAATTATCAAGAGTCTTGTTAAAAATAAAAAATGGGTTTGGGCTATTGCTCAGTGGTAGAGAACTTGCAAAGTATGTGTGAAGCCCTGGGTTCACTATATATATGTATATAGTTTGAGACAAGTTCTCAAAAAGTTGTTCAGGATGTCTCTGGTCTGGAACTTGTGATCCTCCTGTTTCAGTGTCCCAAGTTACTGGGATTATAGTCATGTGCTATGGTTCCTGGCTCAGTTGTTTGCTTGTTTGTTTGTTTTCAAAAGCTGCTCTAGCACTCTATTAAAATATATCATTTTGCTTGTTAAGATTTGTGATATATCTGGTGGATTCTATGGTCATAGATCCATTCCTTTCCTTCCTCCATTATACAAGATAATCCCCACTTGGAAACTATATTTTATGGCATTCTATGTGTATGAATTAAGTGTTTCATTAGCCTCCAGTCATGAATACTTGCTGAAGCTCTATCATCAATAAATGCCAATAGATACTCAGAATTGATATGTATCCCTGTGGGGGTGAACCACTAACCCTTCCAAGATAGGTAGAATCAGACATATTTGACTTGCTATCAAGTTGGTAGTTGGTGTACTTGAGGAATACTATTAAATTTGGGGACTGATATTAGCCTCTGTTGCTGGTATATTTGACATACAATGGCTGCAGTATCTAAATAATTCTTGGTAAGAGAGAGTCCATGCTATTAGGATCACACGTAATTCTTATCTCTGCCACTATGACCATTTCTTTTTCTTTTTTCTTTTTTTCTTTTGCCATACTGGGAATTGAATCCAGGGCCTCATGCTTATATGCTTTGCAAGTGCTGTACAACTAAGCAGCACCCTCAGCCCATATTTTTATTTTTTCAGACAGGGTCTCACAAATTACACAGACTGACCCTGGTCTTGAACATGCGATACTCCTCCCTCTTCCTCCTGAGTCACTGGGATTGCAGGCATGTGCCATTGTGCCCTGCTCACTATGGTCATTTCATTCATGTACCATTCATTCCAGTTCAGGAAGAATAAGTACTGAAGATGTCACCTTGCTCAGTCCTTTTATCTATGTAGTTGTTCAATGTCTCTTCTGTATTGGATGATTTCACTGAGTATCACATGATTGAAAGAACTCTTCATGTGCCTGCCCACAACAATATGCCCATCCATATGTCCCTACCACAGAACTCTCCACCACAGATCCTTCCAGGTCCTTGATCATGTAACCACAGCATTACCTACCACCCAAGTATGAATATATATTCTCACCTTGAGTCATTTCTCCTTCTGCACAAAGTGTAGGACCAAGATAACCATATTCCAAACCTATTATGTGGGAAGTTTATCCTCTTCAAACTATTTCAAGATGAACCCTTAACACAGTTGTAATGACACTGCTGCTCATTTTGGATTGCACCCATGCATGAAACTGACCCATCTGCAATCCAAGCCTGGGCTTTTTCCCCTTCCTTTAACTGGTCATACAGGAAATCCAAAGTCACTATAGATATAACAAAAGGAAGAGGTACTTTTGTAAATTTAATGGGTTACATGAGGATTTGGGCTACCTTCTCATGAACTTAAACCTGGAAACATGTAGTGTTTTGGCCAAAGTAGCATACCTCCAAAACTTGAGGAGACTGAGATGCAGTGTGATTCCTTTATTTGTGATAGGATGCAGCAATTTTTCTTTTAACAAGGGAGGTGATATCATAGTAACAATACTGACCACTGATACATTAAAATAATCACCAAAATACTTAGTCCCTGTATCATAATGTGTTTATTTCTTTCTCTCTGGAGCACCAAGGCATCCGGAATACTACCTATCTCTTCTTAACCTGAATTACTAGCATTGTTTTTGTTAGGTGTCAATGAGTTGGATCTGACTGAGTGACCCGAAGTACAGCAGAAAGAAGCAGTACCCAACACTGTGCATTGTACATGATCTCTTTAAGTTTGAGCCCATTGTTGCAACCAATATGTTTCGTCTTAGTTTGATTCATGTATTAAACGAGTCATGCATTAAATTACTATCATTAAATATCAATAAAATTGATTTGTGTCATTTTCTGTGAGATGTTCCATTTGTCTATACCTCTTCAGAAAGTATGACAGAGGGAGAGTGAAAATTAGCTATATGGTAGAACATGAATTAACATAAGAGTCTTCCTTGTGTGAATTCAGTTTTCTGAACCTCTTTTCTGATTGAAATAGAATAAAGTGCATTTTCCAAGTCAGTGGTGATTTACCATTTAACTGAGATCTTATTAATATGTTTTGTCAACAATACAATGCCTGGCACAGTAGTAGTGATTGGAGACATTATTTGGTTCAGCTTGGAGTAGATGATAGCCCTTTATCCTGTTGAATCTTGTCTTTTTTCCAGGAATAAATGAAACAGAGATATGCACAGAACCATAACCATTTTATTCCTTATGTCATTAATGTAGATAATATTATCCATAATTTTACATTTTTTTAGAAATATTATCTTGACCAGATAAGAAATACTGGCTAGGGACTGATAAGTTCCTATTACTTTAAATTAACATTATTAATACATATTAACCATCAGATTAATGACATTCACTGTAAAACTTTCATTCATGAACACATTGTACATAGATTATGTCCATCCCATGCATTGTTCATTGGTGATATCCATCCACCATTCTTCTAAGCTTTCCCACCATATTCCCTGCATCCTTCCCATATGTTAGTAATACCTCTTCTACTTTTAGGATATCTTTTTTCTTGCTTTATTTTTTCCAGTTTCCACATGTGAGTGGAACAGTAGAAGGACCTGGCAATACACTCCTGAAGCAAACTTGAAACAATCAACCATTGAAGACCCTAGGAATAGCAGAAAAACACTAACATAGTGCTGGGAATGGCACAGTCAGGGAGTGTTTCATTCTGTTGTACATAGAGTTGTTATGAGCCTGACTTGACAGCACCTAACAACAACAACAACAACAACAACATATGAGAGGAAACATCTGATACTTGTCTTTGTGTGTCTGGATTATTTTCTATAACATGATATCCTCCAGTTCCATATATTTTCCTGCAAATTACATGAATTCATTCTTCATCAAGTCTTGGAAATATACAAATGTGTACTTTTACCATATTTTCCTTATCCATTTGTCTGTTAAAAGACACCTAGGCTGATTCCATAGCTTAGCTACTGTGAATAATGTCACAATAAAAACTTGTATGGTTCTCTATTGTATTTTGACTTTGTTTCCTTCAGATTCATACCAAGGAGTAGGATAACTGTATCATATGGTAGTCCTATGTTTTAAGAGTTTTCCATGTTGAGTGTACTAATTATGTTTCCACCAACAGTGTAAGAGTTCCTTTTTCTCCATATCTTTGCCAGCAATTGTTATTTATTTATTGACAATATCCATTGTAACTGAGGCTCGAAAGAATGTAGTTTTGTTCTGCACTGCCCTGGGGGATAATAATATGGAAATTTTTTCAAATATTTATGGACTATTTGTGTTTGTTATTTTGAGAAGTGACTTTCATGTCATTTGTCTGTTTATTTAATTGTATCACTTGTTCTTTGTTATATTTTATGTATTTTTTGTATATTCTGGATAATAGTCCTCTGTCAAAAGAATAGTAGGCAAACATTTTCTCTTCTTATGTAGGTGGTCTCTTCACTCTGTTAATCATTTCCTTTGATGTTCAGAAGTGATTTAATTTGATTTATTCCCATTTATCAATAACAACTTTCCTTTCCTGTGCATTTGGAAACCTATCCAGAAAACCACTGCCTGTACCAATATCTTCAACTGTTTCCTCTAAGTTTTCCTCTAATAGTTCCAGATTTTCAGGATATACATTAAGGTCTTTGATATATTTTGAGTGGATTTCTGAACAGGGTGAGAAACAGAGATCAAGATTTTGTGTTCTACTTGTGGATACCCAGTTTTCCTACCATAATTTTTTGAAAAGGCTGTAATTTCTCTAAAGCATGTTTTTGGCATATTTACTGAGAATCAATTGGCTGTCATATGTCTTAAATGAATTATTGTGGTGCCTTCAGTTCTCTTATTTTTTCTGAAGCTTGTTTTATGTATTCAGGGTCTTTTGTGGATCCATATAAGTGGATCCACATGACATTGGTAATTTGATAAGGATAAAAGTGAACCTGTGCTTTGAGTAGTATGGATACCTTGTTAGTTCTAATAATCTTTTAATGGAATCTTTAGGTTTTTCTATGTGTAGAATAAAATCATATACAAACAGGGATAATTTGACTTTCTCCTTTTCTGTTTGTGTACCTTTTTATTTCTTTATTTTATGCGATTCCTCTGACTAAATAGTCTAGTACTATATTGAATGAGACTGAAACAAATACACACCATTGTCTTGTTCTTCATCTTAAAAGGAATTCCTTTCAATGTTTCTTCATTCAGGGTAATGGTGGCTCAGGATTTGTCACACAAAGCCTTTATTATTTGAGGCATGATGCTTCTATACATAATATACTAAAGATTATTGTAACGAAGGGATATTGCATTTATCAAATGCTTTTTTTGCATTTACTGAGAGGTTAATAAATTTTTTTATTTCATGCTACTGAAGCGATGTATTATGTTTATAGATTTGCATATGATGATTCATTTTTCTACCTCTAGAATGAAATGAACTTGATCATGTTGTATGATCTTATTTATGAGCTATTGAATTTGACTTACTAATAATTTGTATTGAATAATTTTGCATCTACCTTCATTAGGGATATTGGTGAAGTGAATTTAAAAAATATCTAGATTCAAATGAAAACATCAAAACTTTTTGGATACAACAAAGACAGTACTAAACAGGGACACTTATAGCAAAAAGGCCTACAGGAAACAGTAGAAATATTACCAAAAAGCAATCCAATGATGCATCTCAAGGTCTTAGAAAACCAAGAAAAACTAAAAATTAGTAGAAGGAAAGAAATAATAAAATTTAGACTAGAAATAAATGAGATATATACCAAAAGAATAATCCAAAGAATCAATGAAACAGAGTTGGTTTTTTTGAAAGGATAAACAAATTTGACAAATTATTAGCCAAACCAATTAAAAAGAGAGAAGGTAGCCAAACCAATAAAAATTGAGGAAAATGAGGAGTATAGCCACAGATAATACTGAAAACTAGTAGATGATCAAAGCATATTTTGAAAAATTATATGACAATAAATTGGACAATATTGAAGAACAAATTTCCAAGCACATATGACTTATGAAAAAATAGTATTTTTAATTTCTGACTAATATACTATTTCACGGGCTGTGATTTAGCTCAGTTGGTCGAGCACTGTGCTGCAGTCTCTGAGGTCCCAAGTTCAATTCCCAGCACCACAAAAATGGGAGAAGGGCCTGGCAATCCACTCCCAAGGCAATCCCGAAACAGCCATTGAAAACCCTATGAGGGTCGCTATGAGTCAGATACCGACTCGACGGCTCCTAACAACAACAACAACAACAGCACAACAATATACTATTTCACACATTTAAGCTTTATTTATCAACTGATAGAATTTTGTGTTTCTACATTTTCACAATCTGTAAGTTATGTTGTCAATAAATTTCTGAACTTTTTGTTTTGGATGCTTTTTCTTAAGCTTTTCTCGTATATCTAGGAATGAAATTCCTGAATCACATGCTAACTCTATGTTCAACAGTTTGAAGAATTTCTAGCTGCTTTGCACAATAGGCTGAAACATTTTACATTTTGAAATTGATTTTAGGTGACATCAAACACTTGAATAGACCAATAAAAAGTAGTAAGAATAAATTAATAATATCAAAATATCTAATAAAGAAACCACAGAAACAGTAGGCTTCACAGGAAAATTCTATCAGATTATTAAGGAAGAATGAACACCAATAATCCTCAAAATATTCTATGAAATAAAAATGGAAGGAATGCTTCCAAACTTAATCTGTGAAACCAGTCTAATTGTTATGCTTTAATTATAACATGTCCCCCCGGAGCTGTATGTTTGAATATTTGGTCCTCAGCTGTTGGCTGTTTATGGACATTATGTAACTTTTGGAGGTGGGACTCAGCAGAGTCACTAGGGGCTGGCCTTTGGAGGTTTTTACACAGAGCCTCACTTCTGCTTCCTGATGCTAAAATGTGAGATTCTGTGTCACAGACCCTGCCGTGCCTTCCACCTCTATGGATTAAAATTCTCTCTGTAAGACACCTAATAAGTCCCTCCCCTCATAAGTTTGTTTGATCAGTTTCTCTGTCATAACAACCTGATTGATACAGAAATTTCGTACTGGAGAGTGGGGTAATGGTTGTGTAGAAAAATGACCATGTGGTTCTTGGACCATTGGAATTTGTTTTCAGGAAGAATTTGGTAGAATTTGTAGAGGTGGCTAAGAGAAGACGTGAACTTTGTAAGTAGAGCTTGAGTGATTCTGGTGAGCGTTTGGAAGACCAGAATGCCACCTCAGATACAAATGTGGATGGTATTTAGAGGATTTTGGAAGAAAATGATGGTTCTATTGAGCATTGAACTAGAGGGAATTCATATTATATTATATTATATTATATTATATTATATTATATTATAGCAAAGACCTTAACTGTGGTCTAACTTGTCCTAAATATTTGAGTGAGGCTGTAGTTCAAAACTAATGGACTAGCCGGGCATGGTGGTGCATGCCTGTAATCCCAGCAGCTTGGGAGGTGGAGGCAGGAGGATCACAAGTTCGAAACCAGAGGCATTCTGCAAAATTTAGCGAGACCTTGTCCCAAAAAGTAAAAAAAATGGGCTGGGGGTGCAGCTCAGTGGTTCAGCATTTGCAAAGCATGCATGCGCGAGACCCTGGGTTCAACCCTCAGTACCGCAAAAAGCAAGCAAACAAACAAACAAAAAACTAATGTACTAAGTTGTGTGTGGCTGGTCCATGACTGTAATCCCAGCAACTCAGGAGGCATGAGCAGGGAGATTGCATGTTTCAGCTAGAGGCAGCCTGTGTAACTTAACAAGACCATGACTCAAACATAAAAAGTAAAATATGGGCTGGGAGTGCAGCTCAGTGATACAGCACTTACAAAGCTTGTGTGAGGTCTTGGATTCAACCCCCGAATCATGAAAAAAATAAAGGACTAATTAACTTAGTGGAGGAAATATAATGAGAGGAACAAGGTATTTAGGGTGTGGCATGGTTGTCATTTCCTTCTTTTATCCAGAACTGTGTGGAAAATATGAAGCAAAAGTCACAGTAGAAAGATGTGGAAAATGTACAGTAGAAAGAAAAAAACTGCAGTTTGTCTAAGGTTGGTGTAAACAGAAACTAGATTGGGCAAGGAAGCCCTAACTGTTAAAGAGATAAGTTCCAGGAAAGGGAAGCCTCAACCATTTCACTGGGACAATAGAAATCCCCTCAAAGTACAGAAAGATCCAGCTAGATGTATCCCATCTAAGGCTCAAGGTTGTGAAACTAAAAACCATTCAAAAGGCGAGTCTGAAAAGTGAATACCTCCAGGAGAACTGGCTACAAAGGAGCTTCTCAGGGAAATGGTTTCTTAGCCTGAGAATACAGATGCCACCACTACAGCTGTGGCTCAAAAGGATGAAGGTATATCTCAAGATGGCAGAAAATCTTGGCATTGTCCACACAGTGCTGGATTTACAAGCATACAGAATGTAAGAGTTAATGCATTATGGAGGCTGCCACCAAGGTTCCAGAAAGCAGCCTGTGAGGTCAGAAAATGCCCACCAGAGTCTGATGCCCTGAAGAGAGCCCCTGAAGGGCTGATCCATGAAGCTTTGTAGGTGGAGCCTAAGCAGTAATGGAGAACCTAGGATTTTAGAGATGCCAGCACCATGAAATACCTTCCAAGGAAAGCTTCTGGGCATGAATGTAAACCAACCTAAAAAAGCAGTGGGCCCCATAAGCCTGTTGGAGCCCAGATGATCTCAGATGTCAGATGATGTCATATATGCCAGATGGCAGACATGGATCCAGAAGGTTTATTTGTCCAGTGGGATATCAGCCTTTCTATGGACTAATCTTTCCTTTCTGTGCCCCTATTTCTTCATTTTGGAATGAGAATGCTTACTCTGTGCCATTGAACATTGGAAGTTTAGGACTGGTTTTTGTCTTCCAGGGGCTCACAGTTAAGTTTGTCTGGAATCTCAGTAGAGATCTTGGGCTTGAACTTTTTGACTGTGTTGAGATTGTTAAGGTTTTAGGGACTCTTGATGTTATACTGAATGCATTTTGAATTATAAGATGGTCATGAAACTTGGGGGACCAGGGTTAAGGGGTATGATTTAAATCTAAATGCACCCCAAAGAAATGTATTTGATCATTTAGTCCTCAGCTAGTGGTACTATTTGTGGACAATTTCAAAATTTTGGAGACAGGACTCAGCTTTCCAGAATTGGTAACTCGGGACCAGATTTTGATGGTTTTTATCTACATTCCCAATTGCAGTTTCCCTAAGATCTCTGTTTCCTGACTGCCACTGGCCTCACCATGCCTACCCTACAGGCATACCTACCATCTTTATGGACTAAAATCCTCTAAGTATAAGCTCTCCATTAATCCCTTCCCACATAAGTTTATTTCAGGCAATTTCTATGTCATAGTGATATACCAGCTGACTAATGCATTTACCCTAATACCAAAATTTGATAAATTCATAATGGAAAAAGAAAACTACAGACCAATCCACTTTGTGAACATACGTGAAAAAATCCTCAACAACTACTTGCAAATTGAATTCAAAGGCACATCAAATAAATTATATACCATGATCAAGTTAATTTTATTCCACGAGTGCAAAAATGATTCAACATATGAAAAACAATAAAAGTAATAAAACACATATATAAAATCAAGGATAAAAATCACATGATGATCTCTAGATTGTATAAGAGCCTTTGACAAAATTCAATGTATCTATATTTCTGAAGAAACTAGGTATATAAGTGTCACACTTAAACATAATAGAGACTATATATGACACCAATAGCCAGAATCATCTCATCATCACATATGGAGAAGCATGTGAATATTTCCTGTAATACCAAGAAGAAGACAATGTTGTTCAATGTCACTCCTCTTATTCAAGGGAGTACTTGAAATATTACCCAGATAAATTGGATTAGAAAAAAGTTATAATAACATTAAATGAGAAATTATCAAATTATCACTCTTTGCAAATGTTATGATTATATACTTAGGAGAGCCTAAAGACTCAACCAAAAGGTCTTAGAACTGATATACAAATTCAGCCATGTAGCAGGATACAGAATTAACATAAAAAGGCAGTAGCTTTCCTATACACCAATAATGAACTCACTGTGAATGAAATTAAAAACTCAATTGACAATATCCCTATCAGACCCTGAATATAAAGTATCCTCCAAAGGTCATGTGCTTTAACATTGTGCCCCATGTTGGTGACTGTCTTGGGAGGTTATGGAACCTTGGGAGGGATGACACAGCTTGGTGGAAATGAGTCACTGTGAGCAAGGCTTTCAAGATTATTATCTAAGACCCATGTTTCTTGGAAGCTCTTTCTGTTCCTAGTCTGCCATGCCATGAGGACATTTGACACAGGTCTTGCTGCCAGCTCCATGCCTGCTCTGCCACCATTATGGACTGATCCTCTAATTGTGAGGTCCTAATAAATTGTGAGTTGTTATTTCTGCTATAGAAATAACAGGTGACTAATACAGAAAATTGGTACCAGAAAGTGGGATCATTGTGCAGAAACCTAACCATGTGTTTCCTAGGCCTTTAGAACTTGTTTGTGGGAGGAATTTGGAAGTTTTGAGTTGTGGGCAAAAGAAGCCCTAGAGGGCTTGAGAGGTGGTCCTGGTGAGAGTAAGGAAGGCTACAACACCCCTACCAATAGATATGTGGCTGTGGCTCATAAGGTTTTAAAGAAAAATGGAGGCTCTTTTGGACACCGGACTAAATACCATTCTTGCTACATTCTGGGTGAAAACATGAATTTAAAAGTAATGAACTAAATATCTCGGCAGAAGAAATATCACAATGAAGGCAGAGTATAGACACGGTGGCATGCTTATTATTTAATGTTTTAGCTAGATTTATGAGAAAAATATGGAGCAAAAGGCACAGAAAGAAGTTCTGAAAAATGTGAATCTTAGGAGGAAAAAGTCATAGCAAGGAAGACATTTTAAAAGTAACTGTTAATAGGGACTCTTCCAGTAAATATATAAGACAAAGTAAAGAAAAGCAGAGTACTTTGTGCTTGGACAATAAGGATGGCCTGGGGACACAGAAGGACGGCCATTAGACCCCTTCAATCTAAAGCCTCAGGGCATAAAATGAGAATGTCTGAAAAGCTGGCTCCTGGATTTTAAAAGGGAGTGTCTGAAAAACAAGTGTATCTGGCATGCTCTACTGGAAAGACATTACTGTATTAGGTTCCATTGAGCCAAATCCAAATCATAGTGACCGTATGTATAACAGAATGAAATACTACTCAATATTATGCCATGCATATGATCTTTTTTATATTTGAGGCCATAGTTGCAGTCACTATGTTTCTTCTCATTTTGAGTAATGCCATATCAGCAAATTGAGGTCCCAGGAGCTTAACTCCACTCCGATCATTAAAGTAAACTCTACTTTGAGGAAACAACTACTCCCCAGTCAACTTTTGTGGGCCTTTCAGCCTGGGAGTGGGGCTCAACTTCCAGCATTGCATTTGTCAGTGCTTCTCGGCTATTAATAGGATTTTCAATCATTAATAACTCTTGTAGTGGGATGTTAGGTCCTTCTCCCTTGTCTGTCTTAGTTTGGAAGCTCAGCTGAAATTCATCCACCATACATGGCCTGCTGGTATCTGAAATACAGGTGGCATAGCTTTCATCATCATAGCAACATGTAAGCCCCCACAGCATATCATGCATAGGAACAATTACTATTATAAAAATGTCCATACCCTTGAGAGTGATATCAGTGCAAAGCAATCCTCATAAATTGTTGCAATTAATATGTAAAAGTGCCTCTATGGTATGATGACTTAGATTCCTTTGGATATATATTCAGAAGTACTAATAACTGGGTCAAAGGGTACATTTACTTTTTTATATATTTACTGGTCATTTGTATTTCTTCTTTTGACAATGACTTGTTAAGTCCCATTGTCCATTAACTGACTGTATTATTCATTTTTGGTATTTAATTTTTTGAGTTTCTTTAAATATCCTAGATATTAATTCTCTGTTAAATATATAGTTAGCAAAGATTTTTTCCCATTTTGTGGGCTGTTTACTCTATTGATTGTGATTGTTTCCTATGCTATGCAAAAACTTTTTAATATCATGTAATGCTGCTTATCAATTCTTGGTACTAATTGCAGGGTTATTGAAATCCTTTTATGAATGTTATTGCCTATGCCTATGTGTTGAATTGTTTGCTGTATTTTCCTCTAGTAGTTTCAAAGTATCTGTTTCTACATTGATATCTTTGATCCATTTTGAATTGATTTTTGTACAGGTTGAGAGATATGAATTTACTTTTATTCTTCCACAATATCCTGTTTTCAAATCACCATTAGTTGACTAAGCTATATTTTATTTAATGCATTTTCTTGGTACCTGTTTCAGAGATCAAGTGGTTATACCTATATGAATTTATTTCTGGGTCTCCTATTCTTTTCCATTAATCATCATGCCATTTTTTGTGCCACCACTAGGCTGTCTTGTTACTATGGCTCTGTAACATAATTTGTTGTAAGGTATTGTGATGCCACCTGAATTGTTCTTTTTTTTAGGATTTCTTTGGCTATTTGAAGTATTTTGTGCTTCCATCTAAATTTTAAGATTTATTTTTTCTATTTCTGTGAAATTTTTATGGAGATTCCATTGAACTTGTAGATCACTCTTGGTATTATAGCCATAGTCACAGTATTAAGCTTTCAAATGCATGATCAACGAAAGTCTTTCTATTTTCTAGTGTCTTCTTCAATTTATTTTTTTAGTATTTTGAAGTTTTCATTGTAGAGGTCTTTATATTCCTTGGTTAGACTTTTTTCCAGTATATTTTATTTTTTGAAGCTATTGTGAATGACATTGTTTTTATTTCATATTATGTTTGCTATTAATATATATGAATGTTACTGGTTTTTAAATACTGATTTTAGACTTAATTACGTTGTTGCAAGTATTTATTGGAGCTAAGGGTTTTCTGCTTGAGTCTATAGGGTCTTTTAAGTATAGATTATGTCTTCTACAAATAGGGATAATTTGACTTCTGTGTTCCATATCTGTATCAATTTTATTTTTCCTTTTGCCTTATTTCTCGGAGTAAAACTTCAATCACTATATTGAATAAGAGTGGAAAGACTACACATCCTTGTTTAGTTCCTGATTTTGGAGGGAATGCTTTCATTTTTTCTCATTTAGTATAATATTGGCTATGTTGTTGTTGTTGTTGTTGTTAGGTGCCGTTGTGTTGGCATCCAACTCATAGCAACCCTCATAGGATTTTCAATGGCAACTGTTTCGGGATTGCCTTGGGAGAGGATTGCCAGGTCCTTCTCCCATTTTTGCGGTGCTGGGAATTGAAATCAGGACCTCAGAGACTGCAGTGCAGTGCTCTACCAACTGAGCTAAATCCCAGCCCTAATATTGGCTATAGATTTGCATATATAGTCTTTTTGATGTTGAGATATGTTTGTTTCTATTCCCATTTTGTTCAGGACTTTTATCATGAAGCACTGTTCTATTTTTTCAAACACTTTTTCTACATCTATTGAGATTACCATGTGTTTTCTTCCTCTGATTCTATATGTATATTACATCTACTGATTTGCATATGTTAAACTAGATTTGCATCTGTAGAAAGAAATGCATTTGTTCATGATATATGATCAATTTTATGTATTTCTGCATTGTCTTTTCAAATATTTTATTGAGGATTTTTACTCCTATGTTCATCAGAGCAATTCATCTGTAGTTTTCTTTCTCTTTTTGTGCTGTGTTCTTTTATGGATTTGGTATCAGGGATGTGCTGACTTCATAGAATGAGTTTGGAAGTACCCCTTCCCTTACTATTTTATAGAATGGTTTGAGGAGGAT
>VMDO01034037.1:0-17375 GCA_007922755.1 Pedetes capensis | reverse complement strand
GGGTCCTGTCTTCACTTATTTGAAAACTAAATTTTAGTTACAAGCAGAGACTAAGTATCAGTTTTCTAGGAGGATTTTCTTAATGACTTTGCATGCTTTTAATGTCAGATCCTAAAGTGAGGATAAGTGCCAGGATCTCGTTAAATATTTTTAAAAAGAAAAAATCTTCCGACTTTTTGAATTCAAATGTATCACTTTTATCCCAAAATTTCACACTGGCTGTTTATTATGAGGCATTATAGGTGCTAGCGTAATTTCAAGGATTCATGGAAGTAGGAGTTTTTTTATAATTGAAAATATCAAGTACTTTTCACTTAGTTTGCTCTCTGTCCTTCTGTTTGACCTACTCTCTTGGTCAATTGGGCCCTGATGAGAATCTTTCACAATCATCATAGTCCTATCCAGATGGGGGTCATCTTGAAAATCCCAACTGCAGCTGTGTTTAAACACACCATGACAAAGACTGTTGACAAGTCCCCTCTGTTAGAAAGTCTATGACATTCTGATGATTCTGACTACAGCAGCTGTTCCTTGGCTTATATTTTCATGAAAGATATATGTCATATTGTTACATTGAAATGTTTTGCTTGGATGTTCTAAATACATTCATAGAATAAGCATTTTAGTATCTAAACTGATAGCTTCCAGAATTTTCTTTCTCTAAACATGTGCAACATGTCTCTGTCATTTTGTAACTTTTGATAATTTGTGTTAACAAAATATGGGAAAGAAAATAATGTTATCATTTTTATGTGGAATTTTAATCTACAAATATGAATCTCATTTAAAATACTTGTTGGTTTCTGAAAACTTATCTAATTTTCATGGCAATATTCTGCTGGTATGAAAAATTGTCACCCCAAATTAAAGCATATAATTGCATAATCACACAATTGTCATAATAAACAAATACTTACAGATATTATTTGTAACCTAGATATGAAGACAGGTAATAACAATGAAACAGAAAAATCATACATAACATATTATTACTAATTATGTGGTATAATGAGTAAAACTAATAGTAATGAGAAAGTATGGTAACATTTTACAAAAATTTCATTCATGTATGTATCTTATTGAATCATCCTATCTTTTATAGCATATTACATTATATCATATCACATTATATTGAATAGATGTCTTTCTTTACAAATCATATGTTCTTCAAGATAGGATAATTTTTTTTTCATCATAGCAAATGTTTCAAATGATCTGGTAGGAGTTGAATATCAATAAGATCTTCACTTTTTACCTTATTGTTATATAAAACAATGCTAGAACGTGGCCATGGAAATTGACACCAAAGACAAGAATAGGCATAAGAAGTAAGGGAGAGCTCATTCAAAATCTTAAAACAAAACAAAACAAAAAACCAGATAGATTGGTTCCAAATACTGAAACAAAGATCAGGCCCAAACACAATTGGGGAATTTATAGTTATAAAAAGCTGCAGTGTGCAAGAAAGAGTCAGAATTAGGCCAGATCCAAACAAACAAGATATAACATATGCAATGAAGAAGCAATACTGTGACATCAACCTGTACGGTATCTAATCCCTGATTTATTTCTTACTAGCACTTAGAAAGCACGCAGCCCTAGCCCTGTGGCATCTGATCCCGTCAGATCTCGGAAGCTAAGCAGGGACGGGCCTAGTTAGTACTTGGATGGGAGACCGCCTGGGAACACCAGGTACATAGGCTTGGAAGACAGACCCAACAACCCACTCCCCAAAATCAATCCGCCATTGCAATACCTTTGAACATCAGAGAAGCACTGACAATGGTGTTTTGGCTGTTGTACTAGAGTCAACATGAATTGGATACAGACTGGACAGTACCTAAAAACAACAACATGTACTTAGAAGGGCCGAGATTTAGCTAAATTGGTAGAGCACTGCTCTCCAGTCTCTGAGGTGAGGTGTTTCATTCCCAACCCCTCAAAAATGGGAGAAATTCGTGGCAATCCATTCCCGAGGCAATCCCAAAACAATCAGCCATTGAAAACCCTATGAGGGTCCCTGTGAGTCGAACATTACTCGCGGGCTCCTAACAACAACAAAAACAACACCTTTCTTTAAAATATATTTGTTATGTACTCTCTGAATTTAATCTCCCTCTTAATCTCCAATCTGTAAATACCTCTCCATTTCTTATATTACAATTTGAACAAATTCACAGTGCTCCATTTCACCTTCAGATTTTACTCATTCATTTTTGTGTTTATTCTCTCTTCTCTATGTTAATTTGTCTTGTTTATCTTTAGATGTGAGTTTATTGTCTCCTCTGTGAGAAATCCAACTCATTCATAACCCCTCATAATATGTTTCCATGTACAGGTGCAATCTTCTTTTGTTGTATTTATTTTAGTTAACAGTATTTTTTTGTGATTGTATTGTAGTTGCCTTTCTCAATAAACATCAAACCCCATCAGGTTAAAAACAAATTCTTGGTCCACCATTAAAATGAGAATGTGCTGCTTGGCCAGGGTGGTAGTGCATGTCTGTAACCCCAGTGCCTGGGGAGGTGGAGGGAGGAGGATGGAAAGTTGGAGACCAGAGGCAGTCAGCGTAATTTAGGGACACCCTGTCTCAAAAAGTAAAAAAGAAAAAATTAATTAATTAAAAGGTTGGGGGTGCAGCTCAGTGGCACAGCACTTGCAAAGCATGCAAGAGGGAGGCCCTGGGTTCAACATCCAGGACTGCAAGAAAAAAAAAAATGAGAATGTGCCTAGCATATGGTAGCCATTGAAACTACTAGGTGGAAGAATGGAAAAGTGAGGTTACATTAACCTGACATAGATTTTTAACCAATACTTTGCATTATGTTGAATAAATATTTATCCAATATTGAATAAGTATTTATCCAATCTTTAAAATCAGGGAAGTAATTCTTCTTAGTCTTAAAATAGAATATAATTTATTTACTACTTAATTTCCAATAAAAAAATTAAAAAATAAAAAAAACAAGAAATACAAAAAAGACAAACATCAGTAGATGTTTCTCAGTAGAAATGAAAGCTAAAATTCATAATCAATTAATACCAAAATCTGAGAGGAATTGACACTAATTAAAAAGCAGATGGAATAGGATTGAGATAAAACCAACTTAGGTATTTGTTTTTGGCATTCAAAGTTTTATTCTATGCAAGTGAGACTATATTGAATAGATATGACGTACTTCATGCCTATCTCACCATCTGTCCTCTATCTATAATATCCACTCTATCTTCTATGTAGAATCTTGGCCTCATTCTTTATTTTGTGATGTAGAAAAATGTTTTCTCCAATACTCCAAATGCTATTTGAAATTTGACATCAAAAATTTGTTAAAAATAGAGAAAATGACTTCATATAACAAGTTAATGCAAAACTGATTAAAACACTGTACATAACAGAATGGATACCAGTAAATAGGAATGCATGTTGTATGGGGATTTTTTGAGGAAAAGGAATTATAAGTGATTATTGATATAAGGTTATACAAAAGTAACTCAAGTAGTTGTAGAATCTACAGATCAATACTTTCTACATGTTCTATTTATATACAGTAAAATAAGCCCATTAAATAGAGACAGAAATAAGACACAAGTGAATGCAATAGTGAGAACTGATATATAATAAACATTAGATCAAGAGGTATTCAAATTACTATCAGACTAGAATCTGTTTTAAGAAATATACTAGACAACATTGAGCTCCTCCTATTAAATTATTAACTGTCAACCAACAAAGCATATGAATTTTATAAAACAAAGAGCTTAGCTCAGTTTTTGCTTTCATTTGAACCTTCTATATTATACATATTTGGCAATTTTTGTAATCCCAGCCTTATACTATTTTCATGTAGTTCATGTTCTAACCTTCAAAGTGAATTGTAGTCTAATCACCTGGACATATTTCATAATTTCTCAGAAATGACAATGAAGTTAGAAGAAAGCTAATTAGAAAAATGTCATCCATGAAAAAGAAAAGTTAATCTTGGAGATTTAGAAGAAGAATATGTTTCCAAAAATTAAATCATTTGGATATAGCATCAAATTGCAGGAAATTGTCAGTTAAATCAGTATAAAAGCATTTTGCCTTTGTATAAAGACAATAAATTGAGGAAGAGGGGTGACTGAACGGAAGAAGACTTATATATGATCTCAGACACAGAAGAAGTAATAAATACATTACAACTGAGAATCCTATAGATTTTGTAAAGAAAATAATTGGTTATGTAGAAAACAAATAAATGAGTGAGGTAAATGGCAGAATTAAATAGTGTTCCCAAAATATAGAAGGAAATGGTAAGAAGACACAGGAAATAGGAGAAAACATAGAGAAAATTTGTTTTTAGAGGGAGATTTCATGAAAACAACAACAGCAATAAATCAGAACATTCACAATATGATTGGATTGAATCTTATTTATATTCAAGAGAAAATACAAAATGTTGAATTTGTAAGGTGAGAAAAATCTGAATTTTAATTTCCTTTTTTCTTTAAAATAAGTGAGTCATTAAAGCACTTAATAATACATTATCTCCAGAAGAGATTATGACCATGTATGTTGAATGTTTTTTATTTGAAAATCTTTCTCAGGGTAAGTGATAAATACAAGCTTTCCATTAAAATAATATGTTTAGTTTTGTTTTTCATTAGCATAGAATGATCCTAAGCTACATAGTCCAATCCACTGATGGCTCACATTTTAATTAATTAATTAACTAATTAATTAATGTATTAACTTTTGCAGTACTTGGGTGTTGAACCCGGGGCCTCATGCATGTTTTCCAAGTGTTCTACCATTGGGGTACATCCCCAGCATTGGGGTACATCCTCAGCAATAGAAAAATTTTTCTATTTTTTTATTTTATTTTAGGACAGGGTCTCACTCAGATAAGCAGGCTGCTTCTGGTTTCAAACCCAAGATCTTCCTGCCTCAGCCTCTCAGATTGCTGGGATTATATATATGTGCCTCATATCCAGCCCTTATTTTTAATCTAATTGATTTGAACAATTTAGCTATATACTGTCATACCATGAATCATTTTGTTATAATCACTTTCTATAGTCTCTTCCATTAAGTTCTACTATCTATGAAACTGGAAATCATTCAACTCTTAGTAGATAATCATCTAATGTAATCCATATTATAATTCAATGAGTTTTGGAAAATTTACCCTTAAATAAGGGAGCACATTATGGCTTCAAATTTTGAAGAACTTTTTGACGTCATACATATACAATTTCTGAGAGTTTAAAATGCTGAAAATTTCTTTATAGCATTACAAGGAGTTCTCAATATGGGAGCATGAATTGCACTCTCAAGACTTATTGACCATGGAAGTATTATTTTCCAAGAACAGTTAAGAGTCCAGTATTTATTGTAGTTTCTATTTGAAAGAAAACTAGTTTTGAACGATTTCCCTTGTTGTTGTTAGGTGCAGTCGGGTAGGGTCCAACTCATGGAGATCCTATGCACAACAGAATGAAATGTTCCCTTCCATGGTGCCATGTCTGGCACTTTGGCTATTCATAGAGTTTTCAGTGGCAGATTGTTTGGTGATTGTATCAGGAGTGGGCTGCCAAGTCTTTTTCCAATTTTGGCAGTGCTGGGGATCAAAAGGGCCTCAGAAAGTGTAGAGTGGCACTCTACCAACTGAGCTAAACCTCAGCCCCATTTCCTTTCTTATAAATACTAAAATAGATAGAGAACACACTTGATTCACTTTCTGAAACACTATTAATGGCTTAAAAACTAACCTTTTAATGAAGATGGATATTTTGTGGGGTTTTTGTTTTCCTGGATTTCTTCACTATTTACAATGTGTGAATATTTGATTTTAAGTCATGTTCTGGTAACACAACACTTGACATTTATAGCTTATGGAATCTAGGACAAGATAACCTTATAATAATGTTGCATGTACAGCAGTTAACATTTATAAAAGAGCATTTAAAAACTCTTCCAGTTTTCAGTGGCCGAACTTGGAGGACATGATGCCTGGCAAAGTTGCAGTCATTTTTATGTAATGAGAGTAGCAGGAAGAAACACTTTAAGGATGGTGGGACAGAAGGCTGGACAGTCCTTTGTAATTTTAATGATATCATTAGACCATTGAGTTGATTGAACAGAACTAGATTACCTCAAGACTTTATAGTGCTATTAATTTTGAAGTCACCATATTTCAGAGTATTTTTCTTTTCAAAGTAAAAACAATCAGATACTAGAATAGAGCAGATGACTTTACAAAAAGTTATATTTAACAGAGAAAAACTATGTGTATATGTTTATATGTATGTATATGTGCATATACATACATGTGTATATATGTTAAAATCACCTTCTTTCTTCATTCTTTAGGTGAACAAATCTGATTAGAATCTGATTGTACTGTTAAATTTTCACTAATCTTAAATTTTACATACTCAAAAGTAAAATGCACATATTTATTTTTTGTCCACTGTTTCTTTAACAAGCTAAATCTTTTCTTTTCTTTTCTTTTCTTTTCTTTTCTTTTCTTTTCTTTTCTTTCTTTTGTACTGGGAATTGAACCCAGGGCCTCATGCTTGCATGCTTTGTAAGTACTCGACCACTGAGCTGTGCCCCCCCCCATTTTTGTTTTTTATTTTCTGAGACAAGGTCTCGCTAAGTTACCCAGACTGCCTCTGTTCTCGAACTTGCTATCCTCCCGCCTCCACCTCCCATGACATTGGGATTACAGGCATGAGCCACCACTCCCGGTGCTAAATCTTTTCTTATACACAAGTTATACTATTGGTATTATTCTTCATCCAAGTAACATATTGTTTGTTTGATCTTTGAAGATACTTATATCCTTATGTGAGTGTGTGTGTGTGTGTGTGTGTGTGTATCATACTATTAAAAATACTTCCTATGTTTTTAGGTTTTCTATTGTTAGATCTCAGACTGATGACTTTTCATTATGCCAGCGTTATATTAATACCTCATGCATTATATATTGAATTAAAGTTAACATTTTTAAAACTTGTTCAAAACCTAAATCTGCTTACAAAGTATTGGCCAAGAAAAATGCCCGACAGTCACAATGCTATATTTATTCAAATCATCTCCATTCTTAGATTGTTTCAGCTCAACATCTCCTGCAGGATTTGACATCTCAGGGGAGTAAAGGACTGTATTCATCAGTAGGATATGGAAAATGAAAAATTTAATCAATCAATTACACTTTACTCCAGCCACGCACTTTGTCATTTTTGAAGGCTTGGGTGATAATTTGTAGGTTGGTATACATAGCATTATGATAAAGCAGTGGATAATGACACTAATTGCTATGTGTAGAAGGCAGAAAGAATTCACCACTTGTACTGGGAATGAATATCAAACTACATAATGAATTTCAATCTAGTGTTCTCTGTCACTTGTTTTCTTCTTGAGGAATTCAAACTGTTCTTCCTCATAGGAAAATCAAATTTCAACAGTTTTCATTTCATATAATTAAAATATTAAAATAAGCATATTTGAAATGGTAAAATGTGGAAGGATATCAAATCACAGTGGGAATTGTATCTGTTTACTACAGGCTTTGCTTTGGCACCCTATCAGCATAAATTAACTAATCTGCTTTCAGAGAAATTATAAAAGCATGAGATTATAATACATTTGTGATGCATACAAATGTATACATAGCAGTTGTAATGAAATTGGTGACTCTTTAGCTACTCTACCCAATATTAAATAGTATTAAATAAGTGATGTTTTTCTTAAGGTTAAATTTTTATATGATCATTTAAGTTTCTAGGCTTTTAATATTTGTAGTGAAAAATGTGGATGGTCAAATATTTCCTTTCTTGATTTAAAGTATAAAGATTCAGCCATGTGTAGTTTCTTTAAAAAGAAAAAAAAACAAAGCAATGATGATAAAAGTATTTAGTATGTCTTCTAATATTTAACATTTTCATTTATAATTTAAATAATAATGCAGTAATCTTGCTCATGACAGGACATAAATACAAGTTTTGCCTTAAACTAATATAATATCTTTGGGATTTTTTGTTATCACATATTAATTTTATAAAATAATGGATTCCATTATGACATTTTCATACATTCATACATTCTTTAATGTGTTTTGATCATATTCATTACCAGATTGCTCTGTCTTGATCCTTCTCCCCATTTGCATTGATCTTCTTCCTTTTTGCAAATACTCCCCTTTCTACTTTAATGTCTTTTTAATATTTTTAATATAGATTTCATATGTGAGAGGAAACATGATATTTGTATTATTAAGTTTTACTTATTTCACTCCATGTAATGATTTCCATTTCCACTTTTGATTTTATTTATATGGTGTTTGGAGTTAAATTGTGTCACCTCAAAATTCATATGTTGAAATCCTAAGCACAAGTAACAACCAGAGTCACCTTATCCAGAGATAGTCTTTATAAACACAAGCTAAAATGTCATCACTGAAATGGCCCTTAATCCAATATGATCAGTACACTGATAAGAAGGAGCAGTTTGGGATGGGTGTAGTTCAGTGGTAGAATGCTGGCTTACCATGCAGGAGCCATGGGTTCAATTTCCAGCATAACAAGTGGGGCAAAATTTGAACACAGGCACATACTTACGGAAGATGATATGAAGATATGGGGGAAAGGTGACCATCTCCAAGCTAACAAGAGAGCCCTTGAACATATCCTTCCCTCACAGTCCTGAAAAGAAACCAGTGCTGCCAAATCTCTTATTCCTAGCCTGTGAGAAGTGGTGTTTTCATGGGAAAGCCACTCAGTGGTACTGTATTAGGAGAGTCCTAGCAAACTAAAACATGGGTTTCTAAAAAGTCTTTGGAGATGGAAAAGACAGGTGGGAAAAGAGACTTTTAATGAATATTCAATATCTTGTCAAGGGTATTTACAAATGTGATTGCATTTAATACTGATAATATCCATGTAAAAATGACCTAAGTTCCTCATTTTAAATGAGGGGAAATTGAGGTACACAAAAAGTAAGAAGACATAGATTTCAAGTTCAGCATGCATAATTCATCTGTGGGCTTCCCATTATCATTCTGCACCTATTCTACATTTATGTTAACAGAAATATTGCAATTTAGTTTTATTTCCTTGATGATATAAATGTAAGAAGGATTTAACGAATGTTTGGGGACAACTTTTAGGTACATCAAAATTTTAGGAACACTAAATTGCTGTATGTCTTTGTGGTTGTTTGCTAGTATAAACTCATTCTTCCATAAGAATGAAATAAAAAAGATAGTCATGAACTTTCCTGTTTATTGGATTATTGTAGCAAAAACATGGAAGGTGCTGAAAAAGAATACTACTGTTTCTAGAGCACATTTAATATATTACTATAAAGGGCTGAATCTTGTTCTCATAAAATTCATAAATTCAATCTCTTACCCCTAGAGTGGCTGTATTTAGAATGACTCTATTTAGTTTTGGGATGTAGCCAAGTTTACATGGAGTCAAGAGAAGAGGATGCTAACCTTACAAGATTTGTATTCTTACAAGAAGAGAAAGAGACCCCTAAGAATTCTCTTTCAGCATATACACATGAAAAAGCATACTGAGAAAGTGGCTGTATACAAGGTAGGAAGAGAGATCTCTCCAGTAACCATTCCTGATAGCACTATGATCTTGCAATTTTATTGTTCAGAACTGTGAGAAAATAAAATACTGTTGTTTAAAAAACTCAATCTATGGCATTTTGTGATGGTACCCTTAGCTGACCACCACAGTTAATTTTTATTAACTTGTCATATTTAGAATTGTTATGATTACTGTATATACATGCATCTGCAACTCATTCTTTCTTTGTCTTTACCACAGGCTCTGGTTTGCTTTCTCTCTGTTCTTTATTTTCATTTCATCAATTTCCATTTCTTCTTCCTGTACTGGTTATGTCAATTGGAAATACAGCTTAGAAATAGGATTCAGCTTTAATGCCTCAAAATAATATAGACTGCAAATAATTGGGAAGGATTTTGATACAGACACCAGATTTGGGAATTCCAGTAACAAAACATCTACATTTATATGGGGAGTTTATCAGTGGACACCTGCATTATCCATTGTAGTTTATAACTCGTAGAAGCATCAAAATTTTATAAGCAAAAGAAATATAAGGCCTATCTCAGTAGAAATCCTCCAGACAGTCTCACCAATCTGTACAAGTTTTAACATAGCTTTGGTACAATAGTGTGGCTGTTGGTTATCCAACTGAATGAAGAAAAGGTTTCAGACAGCCCCACAAGTTCTGTCAACTCCAGAATTATTCAAGGAGCAGGATAATGAACATGTGCTGAGAGTGAGTTAGGAAAGAAAAAGCACATCTGGATCCAAAGATGCAGTTAGAAGGCAAAAATGACTGTCGTGGCTGTCTCAGATGATGCCAGTTTGACAGATTAGAAGGCAGATGCCCATTAACCTCCTTCTCTGTCTATACCCAGTCCTGGTGTCAAAAGTAAAACTTAATCAACTGAGATTTAGTTTCATGCACCTGACAAAATAGAGATGTAATTAATAAAGAAAATTACATGTCTTTCATAGCTGAGTTTGGTGTTTGAAGGTTGTTTGTGTAAGGCATAAATTTTTGTGAGTGGATATTTATTTTGCAAACTAATATATTACTATATGCTCATCTGATATGCTTCCTTTTCAAATGTGTTTTCTACTTTGTTACCGGGGCTGGGATTTAGCTCAATTGGTAGAGTGCTGCGCTGCAGTCTCTGAGGTCCCGATTTCAATTCCCAGCACTGCAAAAATGGGAGAAGGATCTGGCAATCCACTCCCAAGGCAATCCTGAAACAGTCAGCCATTGAAAACCCTATGAGGGTCGCTATGAGTTGGACATGACTTGACGGCACCTAACAACAACAACAACAACTTTGTTACCAGATCTAAGATTTTACACATAATCTGTTCATTATCTTTTATAATATGATTTGGCATTACCATAGCTAATCTCCTCTTCTCTTAGTCCTACCTTAGCCTGTTTTAGTTGTTTCTAATTTGAAAATGTCTCTTATAGTTCCTTGCTATTCCAATTTCTTCCCAGATTCATTTTGCTAAATTGTACTTCTAAACATCCTCCTAGAAAAAAGTCTTTGGGGCTGACTTTTTAGTAACAAGTTTAAGGGTCTCATACACAAATTACCTTCTCATAGCCAACATCATCAAAGGTCCTGTTTATATGAGTGACACAAGCAAACTATATATGCCAAGGTGTCTCAAGCATAGCTTTCTACTTTCACCTTATTGAGAAATTTGTTCATACTGATTGAAACTACCATCCTTTACATCTTTAAAAGATTCCTTTTCCTAGTCTACGACCTAGTTTTAATATTTTCTTCCTTTTAAAGATTTTTTGGATTATCTTATTTTTCTGAGTTTATCTAATACTACTGTGGAGGACATCCCTCTCACCCTGGGCTTGCAATCATGAGCTTTTTATTTTGTTCATTATTCTTTGCATATACTTCCATGCCTGCCCCATGACACTCAATTACTCTACTTTTCTCAAGATATATTCTGTTAAATTCCTCCTTTTTTCATATGGTAACTTATTGGACTTTTTTATTTCTGATTTTTTTAACAGCCATATAATATCCCATTGTAAGGGTAGAAAATCTTATATTTATCTAGTTTTCTATTAATGAAAATTTGTATCTTATTATGTAATGCTTTATCCCATTTTCCTATGTTAATATATGTTGTTGTTGTTGTTGTTTTTAGGTGCCGTCGAGTCCATATCCGACTCATAGCGACCCTCTGTACAACAGGGGAAACACTATTGTCAGTGCTTCTCTGCTGTTCATAGGGTTTTCAATGGCAGAGTGATTTTTGGGAGGGGGTTGCCAGGTCCTTCTCCCAAATGTTAATATATAAGTTCTTTAAATTTGAGAACAATTTATTCATTACTTGTAAACTTTGATATGTCTATCCCAATAGTCACTACTAACTTTGCTACTGTCAAAAACATAAAGTAATTTGAATCTAATGATCTTGTCTTATGACTTAATTTTTGATTTTACTAACTGAGGGCCTTTAGTAAAGCTATTATATTTATAATTGTTTTCTTCATCTATAAATAATAGAATTCTAATATTTATCACGGGTTGGGGTTTAGCTCAGTTGGTAGAGTACTGTTCCACACTTAACAAGTACCTAAGTTGGATCACCAGCACTGCGTAAATGGGAGAAAGATGTGGCAATCCACTTCTAAAACAATCCCGAAATAATCAGCCATTAAAAACCTTATGGGAGTCACTATCAGGCAGACACAACTCCACCACAAACAAGAAAAATGTTTACCATGCAGGTTATATGTTTGAAATCTAAACATAATTTACTATAGAAATAAGATGACTTTTTATTACTTGAGTGGGGGCAATAAGTATTCATTCAATTACATATAATTTACTTGTATATTTGGATGATAAACCCTATTAGGGATACATAAAATGTTGATTATTTATACATTTACTTATAAGCAGCAATATAAACATTAATTATTCTTTGAAACATACATAGATATGAAACATCATATAATATATATTGCTTTTTCCTACAACATTTTTTCCTTATAAGTATCAAATTGTATCAGCATCATTCCACTGTATGTGGAAACAATGTCGATTTTTTTTTATTTCACAAGGAATTTCCATTCTAGAAAAAGTATATTGTTAACAATAAGTCTATCATATATATTAGAAGACGATTATTCCTCAGAAGAATCTTCTTCTGCCAAGAAATTAGATATCACAAAACTTATGATTCATTGCTTTAATTGAAAAAGACCATTTTATGGTGCTTTGTAACATCGAACAGAAGCACAAAACAGTTCATGATAAATATCCCTAACTGGTTGGACAAATACCTATATCTTCCTGAAATTTCTGAGACTTTACCTATAGCGTCTCATTCCACTTTTCACAACACATTGTCTTTACATTTTCTCTGCTCCTTCTCCCTTTTGATAGATTATCCAATGTTACTTCTGAAGGCATTTTGTGTCTGGCAAGCCATGAATACCTTATTTAATTAAGAGGTACATCTTTTTGTTAGTGGTCTTGGTCTTGAAGTATTTTTTTTTAAACTCAGTTCTCTTCATTTAAATTCATATTAGTTTTCCTCCCCTTTGATATATTCATCTGGAAAAATTTCATGTTTAATTCCTTAGACTTAATTTTCAACACTCTTTCTTTCTCCAACTAGGAGTTATAATTTTCTTTGAGTAAAAATTTTAAAACCCTTCACTAATGCTGAATACAGTGATAAACTTTTCTTATTAGGCCATAGACAATCAGATTGGGTCTAGAGAAATGGAGAAACCCCTTACCTCGCTGTCTTAAGAAGACTAATCTGTGATGCTATGCTTAACTTAGAATACCCAGATTCAGACATTCTATGTAAGCAGATATATAATTATAGATATATAGATATAGACATATAATTAAAGGTGAATTAAACAACTCTTTAAGGCAAATTCTCTTAAAAATCATCATTGCAGATTTTAAAAATATATTTAAGTCAACTATATTTTTACAGCTCAGTACATTTTGGAAAACATATAGTCACATAAACATCATTACAATTATGCCATAGAACATTTCCATGAAATTAAACTCACCTTTTTTTGTGGTCACATCATCCATTCCAAATATGGTTCTTCATATTTCACTCCCTAGATTTTTACTTAACTCAGACCTCCATAAAAATTAAACTATAATAGCGTAGACTCTTTAGTATTTCACTTACTCACTTATCCTAATGCTGCTCAGATTCATTCATGTTGCTGGATGCATCAGTAGTTGTCCTGGTAAGTCTAGGCTACTATTGTTTTTGTTGTTAGGTGCCATGGAGTCAGGTCTGAGTCATTAGTGACCCTATATACAACAAACGAAACACCCCCCGATTCTGTGCCAGGCACACCATCTTATTTACATTTAAGCCCACTGTTGCAGACACTGTGTCAATCCATCTAGTTGAAGGTTTTTCTTTTTTATATTGACCTGTCACTTTCCCAAACGTCACGTCTTTCTCCAGGGACTGGTCCCTCCTGATTACATGTCCAAAATACATCAGACAGTCTAGCCCAACTTGCTTCCAAGGAGCACACTGGTTGCACTTCTTCTAGGACAGATCTGTTGATTCTTTTGGCAGACTGGGTGGCTTAACCAACTGAATGTTTTTTTCTCAGAGTTCTGGAGGCTGAGATGTTTGAGATCTAGCTACTAGCATGTTTTTGTTTAATAAGGACCATCTTCCTGGTTTTCAGATGACCATCTTGCTGTGCCCTCTCAGGGGGAGACCTGAGAAAGAGAGGTATCAAACTTTCTTGTGTCTCTTACAATATGCATGCACTAATCCCATCATGAATGTTCGATCCTCATGAACTAAATACCTCTCAAAGGACCTGTCTCCAAAAACCATCCTATTGGTGCTCGAGGTTTCTATACATACACTTTGGAAAACACCAACATACAGTCCATAACAGTTGCTTATTTACTACCACTACTACTACTACTACTACTACTACTACTACTACTACTACTACTACCACTACTAATTATTATTATTATTACTGCTGAGTAGGACTTTACTGAATGGAGAAATGACAATCATTTTATCTATTCATCAGTTCATGGACATTTGCATTGTTCCAGATGTTATATATAATATTTTGTTCATATTTTTAGTTATCTGGAGTATGTATTAGGGTACACATTTTCTTTTATTTTGGTTAAATTCCTAGAAGCTAGATTGCTGCTTTGAATGGTAATTGTATGTTTTAATCTTTTAAAACATAACCAACCTGTATTCCTACTGGCTGTAGGAATGGCTGTATAACTACTGTAATAGAGCCAGATGTTTATCAAATCTTGGTGATGTCATTCTTCTTATTTTTAGCAATGTTTTGCCAGTGTGTAGTGTTCTTTCCTTGTTTTTTTAACTTTTGTTTTCCAAATAACCAATAATGGTAAACAACCAAAAGTCACTTTTAGAGGTCTTAATTCAAATTTTTGTTGTTGTTTGTTGCCGTCATGTCACTGTCTGACTCATAGCAACTCTATGTACAACAGACAAAACACTATTTTTGTGCATCTCTGCTATTCATAGGGTTTTTAATGGCTGGTTGGTTTTTTTTTTTTTTTTTTGGAGGAGAGGGGAATGGGTTGCTAGGTCCTTCTCCCAAGCCTCCAGCACCGGTTTTTCCCAAGCAGTCTCCCATCCAAGTACTAACCAGGACGGACCCTGCTTAACTTCTGAGATCTGCTGGGGTCAGACACCACAGTGGTAAGGCTGCAGGCTAATTCAAAATTTTAATCTATTTTAAATTGTGTGATTTGTCATAACATAACTCAGTTGTGCTTGTTCTTCATGAGTCCTCTCCTCCTCTCCCCACTAACACACATATAAACACATCATATTCATATATTTTCTTCCAATTATCTATTTAGTTTCATTATACTATCTTCTGAAAAGTAAAAGGTTTCCAAGTTATGCATATATTTTATCATCATTGTGTGACATTTTGTGTAATATTTAAGAAATAATGCCTGATCTAAGGTCATAAGGGATTTTTTTTTGGTTCTTTTTTATATTTTTCAGTGTCAGACGGTTAAACCCAGGGTCTCATGTATGCTAGGCAAGTGCTCTACCTTTGAGCCATACTTCCAGCTTCTTTTTAAAAATTTTTAGTTTGTTCGTTTTCTTTCTTTCTCTCTCTCTCTCTCTTTCTTTCTTTCTTTCTTTCTTTCTTTCTTTCTTTCTTTCTTTCTTTCTTTCTTTCTTCTTTCCAGCTTGCTTGCCTGTTTGCCTGCCTGCCTGCCTGCCTTCCTCCCTCTCTCTCTCTCTCTCTCTCTCTCTCTCTCTTTCTTTCTTTCTTTCCTTCTTTCTTTCTTTTACCCGGTCTCTCTAAATTATCCTGGTTACCTCTGATCTTGAACCTGTGATCCTCCTACCTCAGCCTCCTGTGTCACTGGGATTATAGGTGTGCACCACAGTGCTTGTTGTTGTTGTTGTTGTTAGGTGCCATCGAGTCGGTATCCAACTCACAGCGACCCTCATAGGGTTTTCAATGGCTGAGTGCTTCGGGATTGCCTTGGGAGTGGATTGCCAGGCCCTTCTCCCATTTTTGCAGTGCTGGGAATTGAACTCGGGACCTCAGAGACTGCAGCGCAGCGCTCTACCCACTGAGCTAAATCCCAGCACACATCTGGAATATAGTTTCATAATTTTAGCTCTTATATTTAATTGTAAGAACCAATCAAAATTTGTTTTTGCATGTCATATGGGCCTGCAGCCATAGCCCTGTGGCATCCGATCCAGTCAGATCTCGGAAGCTAAGCAGGCTCGGGCCTGGTTAGTACCTGGATGGGAGACCGCCTGGGAACACCAGAAGCTGTAGGCTTGGGAGAGGGCCTGGCAACCCCCTCCCCAATATCGATCTGCCATTGAAAACCCTATGAACAGCAGAGAAGCACTGACAATAGTGTTTCCCCTGTTGTACAGAGGGTCGCTATGAATCGGATACCAACTCGACGGCACCTAACAATAACAACATGTCATATGAGATAAGAAGTAAGGTCCTTTTTCACCTATGTTTATCCAATTATATCAGCACTATGTTTTAAATACTCTTTTCCTCTTGAATTATCTTCTCTAAACAAAAATTTAATGTACATATGAGAGTACATTTCTGATATCTTTTCTATACCTTTTATATGTATACATCTAGTTACGACAATATGCCACTACCATAATAGGTGTAACTTTACAAAATATCTTGAAACAGAGTAGTTTAAAATGTCTAATTTGATTTTCATCCATCTATATTCTCTAAGTCTGCAGCTGTATCACTATGACATTCAATCCCATCAGGTCTTGGAAGCAAAGCAGGGTCAGGCCTAGTGAGTTCCCAGGCAGATGGGAGACAGCCTAGGAACACCACCACGTGCTGTAGGTTTGGGAGAAACACCCAGCAACTCACTCCTAAAAAACAATCAGCTATTGCAAATACAACCCACTCCCTAAAAACAATCAGCTATTGAAAATCCCATAAATAGCAGAGAAGAACTGACAATTCTGTTTTGCCTATGAATGTAAGGTTGCGATGAGTGCCACACCAACTAGAGGGCACCTAACAACAACAACATGTTCTCTAAAGTTCTGTATACATTTTAAAATCTGCCTGCAATTCTCTATAATCAACCCAATTTTGATTTTAATTAAGAGGATGTTTATTCTGCTTATCAAATTGATGAAACTTCATATAATAATTCTAAGATTATGAACCTGAAATAACTGTTAATCTTTTTAAGTTTTTTTTTTTCATTTTTCTCAGGAAAGTTTTATGGCTTTCATTATTTCATTATTTA